>JABUQX010141495.1:5000-20000 GCA_015478945.1 Trachelipus rathkii
AGGAATCCAACTTGGCTGCTGCAACCCCATCAGGGGATACAGCATCTAATATCGAGGAGGCTATTCAAAAGCTCCAACTAACATTGCCTCGCCTTTCAGGCGCGGCCAGAAGAAGATATAGGTGGCTGGTGAAGAACGGGCACGATCCTTCAGAGGCCCGCAAACTGGCTCTCGTGCCTATTGGCCCCCCGCCTGCGGAAAAACGAGCGCGCCTTAGTGACTCTACGCCAGGGGGGGTGCCAAAGAAACCTAGGACTGGAGGCAGTGATGGGAGCGCAAGCGCCCACGCTTCCTCAAGTCCTACCTTAAATACAATCAGAATAGGAATAGTCTCTAAAGACTATCCACAAGAAATCTTGACAATGGAACAACTTAAGGCCATACAAGAAGGAATCCTGGGCAGGATCGTGGAACTAGTTGGCGGCACCACACAGCCAAAGTTTCACGGCTCTATCCTCAAACCAGGGTGGGTGCAGTTCAACTGCGACGACGAGGCCACAGCAGAGTGGCTGAAACTCGTTGTTGGACAGCTGAAACCTTGGGAGGGGGCAGATCTAAGGACAGTGGAGGGGGATGAAATCCCCCGACCCATAGTACTGACTGGTCTCTTCCAGAATAGTGCAAGGGATGGGAACGACAAGATCCTAACCTTTGTAAAGGCACAGAACCTTGGCCTTAACACTGACGAGTGGAGGGTCTTGAAAAGGGAAGAGAGGGGCGATTCTGTGCACCTCGTCCTTTCTCTGGACCAGCACTCTGAAACTAAGCTAAGAGCCCAAAACCATCTGCTCAGCTATAAATTTGGCACTGTTGGACTCAGGAAGAGGAGCGGGAAACCCGAGGGGGGAGTAGGCTCCCCACCTCTGGCGAAACGGCCTCACCTGAGAACTACACTCCGAAGGAAAAGGGGAAAACCTTGGCTCTTAAAGGAAAGGTAACACCCTCTGGTTCACAGCCAAAGAAGAAAAATCAAACTGCAGAGAGTGGGAAAGAAGGCCAAACAAAATCGGCCTTGGCAAGGGGTTCAAGTCAGAACCCCAAATCCAAATCTGCATAATGGATAACAAAAACAACTTGAGCTGCCTTCAAATTAACTTGCACCACGCAAAGGCAGCAACTGATGCTCTCGTCCGGACCTTTGTATGCGAGAGGCTGCAGATAGCCCTCATACAGGAGCCATGGGTGAGAGAAGGAACAATCAAAGGAATACCAAGTGGAATGGGTAAGCTGCTCTACTGTCGGGACCATGGCGCGCCTCGTGCGGCGGTGGTCATCGGTGGTGGGGTCAATGCCCTGTCCATTCCAGAGTTCACCACAAGGGATCTAATAGCAGCCCTAGTAGAGGTGCCAACCGCGCTGGGTGTGCAAGAGGTAGTAATTGCCTCGGCATACTTTTGCGGGGACTCGAATGAAGCACCTCCGGAAGAAATTCACAGGCTTGTGCAATACTGTCAGCGGATCCGCAGGGGACTGATCTTGGGATGCGATGCAAATGCCCATCACACCCTGTGGGGCAGCAAGGACATCAACAACAGAGGTGAGTGTATTTTAGAATTCTTAACTCAATATGGTATTGATGTGGTGAATGAGGGCAGTAAGCCCACATTCATCACATCGAACAGACAAGAGGTCTTAGACCTAACCTTAATAAATGCCACTTATGGTATACAGATCTCGAACTGGTATGTGTCTGATGAAGTATCTCATTCGGACCATAGACACATCAGGTTCGAAATCATAGCTTTAGAGAAAGTAGAGGAGGAGCGGAGAATACCTAAGCTAACAAACTGGAACTTGTATAAAGAGCTCCTTAAACAGCGCGTGGAGGATATGGGGGAACTGTTTGATGTGCAGGACCTAGATGTATCCACTACCCAACTGCAATCAATTATACAAGATTCATATGAAAATAGTTGTCCTCTGAAAAAAAGAGGGATAACTAGAAGCGTCCCCTGGTGGAATCAAGAGCTAACCACTCTAAGATCTAAAACCAGGAAACTCTTCAATAAAGCTAAGCGGGATAAAAATTGGGAAGCATACAAAACTGCCCTAACCGCTTATAACAAGGAACTTAGGAAATCCAAAAGAAGATCATGGAAGACTCTATGTGAAAGCATTGAGAGCCAATCTGAAACTGCGCGTCTACATAAAGTGCTCTCAAAGGACCAATCTAATGGGCCGAGCCTTCTCTTAAAGAAAGACGGCAGTTATACAAAGGACCACAGGGAAACCTTAGTGGAACTTATAAACACTCACTTTCCGCACAATGTAATAGTTGACGACGGGGAGGAAGTAGATATATGGGATGATAGAAGACCCAATAGATGGACGGAAAGTCTGTCTGGAAGGGTCTTCTCCCCTGATAGGGTAGAGTGGGCAATAAATTCCTTCGGCCCATATAAATCTCCTGGAGGGGATGGCATATTCCCAGCCTTGCTTCAACAGGGAATGGAGAGTCTGCTTCCGCTGCTGGTAAGAGTGTTTAGGGCAAGCTATGCCCTGGGATACATTCCCCAGCTGTGGAGGAAAGTAAGGGTGGTTTTTATCCCCAAGACGGGGAGACGGTCCACGTCTGACCCCAGATCCAATCGACCTATAAGTCTTACATCATTTCTTTTGAAAACAATGGAAAAGGTGCTAGACTACCACATAAGGGTGGAAAATTCGATAGAAAAGAAAATCCATCCTAATCAATGGGCCTACCAGTCCGGTAGATCAACAGTTGGCGCACTAGATAGCTTGGTATCCAAGATAGAAGGAGCGCTAGATCACAAGGAGGTGGCGGTTTGTGCTTTCCTGGATGTGCAGGGTGCTTTTGATAGCACCATGCATGTGACCATGGAGGATGCCGCCGCCTCCAAGGGCGTCGGACCCTCAACGATTGCTTGGATAAAAGCAATGTTGGGGACAAGACGTATTACGGCTGAACTGGGAGGGGAGATGATCACTGTGACATCTGGGAGGGGATGCCCCCAAGGAGGGGTACTTTCACCCCTTTTATGGACCATGGTGGTCGATAGTCTCCTCACCAAACTCAGTGAATCCGGATTCGAGGTGCAAGGATACGCGGATGACCTTGTAATTATTATTAGAGGCAAGCACATAGAGGTCTTAATGGAACTCATGCAACATGCCCTCAATATATCCTACAATTGGTGCTTGGAAAGGGAACTAAACATCAATCCAAGCAAAACAGTAATAGTGCCCTTCACCAGGAAGAGGAAGCTAAGATACATGGCTCCCAAGATTGGTGATGTCACTATTAACCCTTCCACTGAAGTCAAATATCTGGGAGTAATCCTAGATCAAAAACTAACGTGGAATCCACATCTTAAAAAGGTAGTGGACAAAGGTACGATGGCCCTATGGACATGCCGAAAGATGCTTGGCAAAACATGGGGACTGAAACCTAAAATGACCAATTGGTTATACATAACTGTAGTCAGACCTATAATCACCTATGCCTCACTTGTTTGGTGGCCGAAGGTTGAACAAAGGACTGCACAAAATAAACTGCAAAGATTGCAAAGGCTTGCATGCCTAGCGATCACAGGGGCAATGCATACATGCCCTACTGCAGCCATGGAAGCACTGATAGGCCTCCTTCCTCTATATTTGCACATCAGAAGGGAGGCCATGTCATGTGCAACCAGACTGGCCATTCTTGGTCAAATTAAACTAAAAACTGGACTCGGACACCTTCGAATTTTGGAAGATGTACCAGAGATGCAAATGGGCATTGTAGTCTCGGACCTAATGCCAAAACAAAAAAGCTTTGGAAAGAAGTATAAAATCCTTCTTACAAATCGTTCAACTTGGGATAACGGAGGTCCTAAACTTGAATCAGGAACCATTATGTGGTACACTGATGGATCGGTGATAGATGGTGGGACTGGCGCGGGACTGGTTGGACCCAATTGCAGGCGCAGTATAGCCCTGGGTGCTTTTCCCACCATCTTTCAAGCGGAGATTTACGCTATAATGGCTTGTGCCAGAATAAACATAGAAAAAGGGATGCGAGGGGCAAAGATCTCTGTGGCAACTGATAGTCAGGCGGCTATCGGGGCTCTGAGCTCCTGCATGTATGACTCTAAACTGGTTTGGGAATGTCAACGTACCCTACAGCAACTGGCTCAACACAACAGAGTTAATCTGATGTGGGTGCCGGGGCATCAAGGTGTACCAGGCAATGAGGAGGCTGATCGCCTCGCTAAGGAAGGAGCCAGAACCGCCTACTGTGGTCCGGAACCCTTCTGTGGACTTTCTAAGGCCCACATTAAAGAATTTCTGAAACAATGGGAACACAGAGCTATGACCAATTACTGGACAAGCATCCCTGGTCTCAGACAGGCGAAAGATCTGATTGATCCTTCTCCGAGAAAGGCAAAAGAAGTGCTTGCTCTGAGTAGATCTGATCTTCGAATTCTGACTGGAATTCTGACTGGACATGGGCCAGTCAGATATCACCTCAAGAAAATGGGAAAAGTTGAATGTGATACATGCCGCTACTGCCGCGAAGCAGTAGAAACGGCAGAACACATTCTATGTAATTGCGAAGCTTTAAGCTGGCAAAGATACTGGTATTGGCAGAGGGATGTACTGAAGCCTTACGATATCAAAACCTCGCCTCCTGGAAGAGTCCTGAAATTCCTGCGGAAAATCGGGATGAACCAGGAGTTTTAATAGACAAGGGCGTGTCACAAAAGATCCAAATGGGTCGCAGTGACAAGGGGCCTCAATAGAGACCACCACCCTAACAATCTAATCTAATCTAATCTAGGGGCGAAATGATGTTAGGTAAGAGGTCAGGTTAGTTAGGTTAGGTTAGGCTACGTTACCTTCATTGTGTATCAAAAAGGGCATTTTATGTAAATGGTTACAACTTGAAATGATTTTTATATTTATATTAAACCTAACAGAAATTAGCCAAAATTAGTCAAAAAAACGAGTAGCTAAAAATTTTCTTTTCTTTTAGTAGGCAACTTATGAAATTAGCCACAATGCTAAAATTAGTAACATCTGGTAACCACTCAACGTTCATAATTCAATAGCCGCGCAATGAAGCAGTGCGTTAAAGAATAGGCAAAAAAAATATAATAACTTTTTAAAACTTCTGTCTTCGCCCCTGAAAATGATTTTTTTATTTAAACTTTCGTTTAATATATATACTACATTTACTAATTTAGACTATTAACGTGTAGCCGTTAAGTAAATTATATATATATATATATATATATATATATATATATATATATATATATATATATATATATATATATATATATATATATATATATATATATATATAAAAATTTGGGAACTTATCCTTTAAAAGGTAGTTAACCGATATATATCGAACGAACGATGTAATCGATTTTTTTCGATTATTTCAAGGCAATAGTGCGTTAAGGTTGCCAATAAGTTTTTTTAACGAAAGGAATACCCAAGATTAAATCGCAAAGAAGGAAAGAGTCAGGGTCTCTCGGCCTCAGCGGGGGGACGACGGGGGGGACTTCGCCCCCCTCTGTCCCTCCGTCGGCTCGAGCCCCTTAAAAAAGAATAAAAAAGAAAATTATAAAAAAATTAACATATAAAAATTAACATGATAAAAAAAAGCAACTTGTGGAAACTCTCGGGATCTTTCTATTGGAGTTTTAGCTAACACGTCACACTGCAGGGATGCACGAGCAGAGTCCTGCGATCTTCGATATTACGCCACTAAATGTAACTTCCTTTTATAGGATGAAGTGCTCTATATAATATATATATATATATATATATATATATATATATATATATATATATATATATATATATATATATATATATATATATATATATATTATATATATATATATAACAATAATATATATATATATATATATATATATATAACTATATATATATATATATATATATATATCTTTCGCTAAATGTTCTTCGTGCTGTCATATATACATATACACTCATATACATTATATATATATATATATATATATATAACATATACTATCTTCTCTATATAATATATATATATATAATATATATATATATCTTATAACATATATATATATATATATATATATATATATATTTTATATAATATATATATATATATATATATATAGCATAATTACACAATTATCTCGAAAAGTAACAATAATATATAATATGTATATAATAGTAACATATGTATATATATATATATATATATATATATATATATATATAAATATATACTATATATATATATATATATATATATAACTAACTGTATATATATTTCCTATGCTATATATATATATATATATATATATATATATATATATATATATATATATATATATATATATACTTCTTCTTCTATATAACATAAATATACGCCCATACGCGCCCTTTATCATATACATATATATATATATATATATATAACTCATATATATATATATATATATATATATATATACTATATATATATATATATATATATATATATATATATATATATATATATATATATATATATATATAGTTGACCCTCCAATGAAAATGGTAAGAGAAGATCCTATTGAGAAAGCCGGATTATTTGAAGGAGATATCATCGTTAGGACTGTTGAAGAATTTCTCAAATTACCAGACGTAAGTATAAACCTTAACCAATTTCCTGAAATATTTTTCATAAACTTCTGCATATTAATATACCAATTTTTAGATTTCTTCTTTAGTATTTTCGCCATTCATCATTTTAATTTGCATATATTATATCTATCGATCTATCTATCTATCTATCTATCTATCTATCTATCTATCTATCTATCTATCTATCTATCTATCTATCTATCTATCTATCTATCTATCTATTAGGGGCAATTAGTTTTTCAAGGGGGGCAGTTCCAGAATGAGTTATCAACAGTGAGTTTTTTGAATTTTTTCAATCCCTCCCATTTAACATGATATCATATCATATCGATATCTTTATTAGAACGCAAGTATTAAGAAAGCGCATTCATCTTACAAACGTGAATGAAACTCTCTCTCTCTCTCTCTCTCTCTCTCTCTCTCTCTCTCTCTCTCTCTCTCTCTCTCTCTCTCTCTCTCTCTCTCTCTCTCTCTCTGCTACAAATCTACAATTTGTATATTATTTTGGTTAGGTGAGATTAAATTTTCTTTTGTTTTCAATTTTTTGATGTGTGTTTTTATTTTGTGTACGGTGACTGATACTAATATAGTTGGTAGTGTGGATCATCTGAAAATATTGACCTCTGATTTGAAGGAAAGATTTTGACTTAAAACAAATTAATTTTCCAACTTGGGTGATGCAGCTATAACTAGTGGGTCTATCTGATGTTTCAATGCAGTCGCAAGAAGAACTCTCGGAAATTCAAAATGACGAGTCGTTTAAAACCTTTTTCAATATTAAAGGAGCGATGGCATGACTATGTAATGAGACAGAAACTAAATACCCAAATTAAGTGAACTTTGCAAGAAAACTGTTGTTACCGTTCCCATCAGTAGTAACCACCAGGAAACCCAATGAATAGCTATAACTGGTGTTCAAAGAACCCCAGCGTCTTTCCTGAGTGATATGTGGGCACCTACCCGCAGGGGCTACCTCCTGGGGTACTTTATGTGCCTGCCGTTTTGTTTTGGGGGCTGGTCGCACCTGGGGTCCCTTATTTCTATCCATTCGCCATGTACGTGCGTGAGTGTGTTTATACCTGACCATATGCTCATGTACTTTCATGAGCGTTTTTTACCCTACCCCCCTTTGTTCATCCCCTACCCTCCTATGACGTCATCAATGCAAGCTGGGGCAGGGTTCGACCCCTGCCATCGTCTTTTGTGAGGTGCTTTACAGCACCTATCCGGTGTGAGCTACGTTCCTGGGTACTTTTCATGTCTGGGGCACTACCCTGGGGCACTGCCCCAGGGTACCGTGTATATTTCTGTACATTCGCCATATACGTTCCTGAGTGTTCACATATGTTCGTGAGTGTGTTTAGGCCTAGCTAGCCCGTGTACGTGGCGTAGCCACGTACATTGGCTCATGTACGTTGCGTAGCCACGTACATGAAAGTATCTGAGCTACTTTCATGAAAGTAGCTGAGCTACTTTCATGAAAGTAGCTGAAGTCTGGCTTGGGTTCGGGTCACGTGCAGCCCAACGCGAACGCGTCCGCCGGCCCGGAACCGACGTGAGCGCCCGCCCGCCGGTGCAATATTACCGCACGCGCGAACGCAAAAATATTTCGCGGGTTATGTTTTGTGTTGGTACATTTGAATAAAAATGTGTTTTTAGTGACCGTGAGGACGTAAAGGCGTTGCGCCAGGAGGGGTCCTCCTCTCACCCCCCTCCTGGCGACACGTCTTTACGTCTTTACGAACTTAGGGTGGGGTAAAAACGTGTTTTACCTACCCTAAGGACGTAAAGACGTTGCGCAAGCTGTACAGAAGACCCCATCCCACCCTCTGTGCGATACGTCTTTACGTCTTTACGTCTTTACTGTCACAACATCAATTTTTGTTTATTAAACATGGTATATATATATATATATATATATATATATATATATATATATATATATATATATATATATATATATATATATATATATATATATATATATATAACCTAACCATCACCATCAACACTACCACCAACAACGCCATCACCAACAACAATAAATCAAACCACCATCCAACCACCCTTCTCTCCATCCGCGATCTATTGATCTATTGATCTATTGATTCAAGTCATATTTTTATTAAAATTGTTATGTTTTACATACCCTAAATCAGTAAATCAGTAAATAAAACTACCCTTCCCACCACCTTCCTACCCATCCATGATCTATTGATCTATTGATCTATTGATCTATTGATCTATTGATCTATTGATACAAGTCATATTTTTCTTTAGTATAAACAAGTTCTTTGGTTAAAAGCAGGAAAAGAAAACAAATTTTTAGTTTAAAGCATTTATAACATAAGATATAAGTACGAGTCAAGGTTATGAAATAGATCTGATAGATGTTTCAAGACCTGTTATGGATGCATAGACATCCCTCCCTAAAGGGATCCCTCAGTCATATCTGGATTGATAAAGTAAGTCGAAATGCAAGTTTTGACTCGAGTACCTCCATCTCGTATCCATTTCAGCTCTATACCCACATTTCTGAATCATCATCATCCATTGTCATTTAGCTAGGTACCCATTAAGTGGGTCCTCAGACTCATTTGCGAGTACTGAAAACATATATAAACACACTAATACCTGTTAAGAACCGATACATCCCATGTGAGACTTCTTCTTTTTCATCTTCTTCATATATATATATATATATATATATATATATATATATATATATATATATATATATATATATATATATATATATATATATATATATATATATATATATATTAAATGGTCTATTTCATCTATCTATAAGCATTTCCATATCTTAAGGACACTACGTCATCCTATATTGAAGTGTACTTAATTAAGTATGCGCTGAAAGTGTGCTTAATTAAATTTGGCTTAGTCAAAACTAATGATATATATATATATATATATATATATATATATATATATATATATATATATATATATATATATATATATATATATATATATATATATATATATATATATATATATATATATATATATATATATATATATATATATATTCGAATGAAGTATAAATATAAAGTCGTTGTGGTTGCTGTTGTTGTTGTTGTTTGCTGTTGTTGTTGTTGTTGTTGTTGTTGTTGTTGGTTTTATTTGCTCATGGTGTTGAATTAGTGGTGCTGGTTTCGGCATTATTGTTGTTGGTGGTAGTGTTGGTGATGTTGTTAGGGGTTATTTATATATATATATATATATATATATATATATATATATATAGCTATATATATATATATATATATATTTTATATATATATATATATATATATATATATATATATATATATATATATATATATATATATATATATATATATATATATACAGATAAATATAAAAATATATATATTCTGCCAGTGTATAAGAATAAAAATAATGTATATTTCCTTGACTCTCTGTATTTCATTTAGATTTTATATATGTTTAGTAATCATTATATAACATCTTTTTAAAATATAATAATGTTCAATATGTGACTTTAATGCCGTAAATGATTTGCTACTGAAGAGAAAGAAATCGACTGGAAATTGGGTTTGAAGCTGATTAAGTGGGTCCTAATGTAAAATATATCTGCAACAGGCATCAAGCACAAGGATCTCACTAACAGTTAATAAGAATTTGTTAGGTATCTTTATCTTATTGCAATAATTAAAAGGAACAAGGTATTACAGAAGTATCCATCCATTAAAAGTATTTTTAATTTGAGCACTTCAGTTTTCTATTATATGTTTTGAAATTATATATATATATATATATATATATATATATATATATATATATATATATATATATATATATATATATATATATATATATATATATATATATATATATATATATATATATATATATATACTTAGAAAAAAGTTTAGTTAAAATAACAACTTTTTGAGTCTTTTCTACTACTTTTCGGGTTCCTGTGAGCTCCAACCTCTAAAAAGTTAACTTTACTACTTTTGGATAGTAGAATGAAAACTACTACTTGTAGTAATGCTTTTTAGTATAGCAGTAAAATGAACTTTTGTTTAGTTGTATAAATGACAATTTAATTTTAAATACTTTTTTCTACTTTAATTAGTAGTAGAAAGAAAAGTAGTAAATTTTACTACTGGTTTGAAGTCGTTATATATACTACTTGTGTAGTTGTCATTGTAAAATATATTCCACGCATTGACCACCATCATTATCAGCAACTTGAATTTACTTCAATACCTCATAGTATTACGTCACATCACGTCATTGAACTCGTATTGATATTGATCCATATTGATTCGATCACCGGCCACTCTGGAGTGAGGATTCGAACTCTCACCTCTTTAGCTTCCTGCATATTGTCTAACCACTAGACCATGGCGGATAATGATATTGCACGATAAAAATTAAATTTTATAAATTAAACATCTCATATATATATATATATATATATATATATATATATATATATATATACTTTCTCATATATATATATATATATATATATATATGCTATATATATATATATGCTATACTATATATATATATATATATATATATATATATATATATATATATAACTCTATATATATATAATATATATATAGTTTCAAATTAGGGTTCAGAGGTCAATGAAGTCGATTGCGACTTGGATTTTTCTTTATAAACGTTAAATTTTGACGCTTAAGACGTATAATTAAGGGTTCCTATGGCCAGTGAGATCAATTTTGAGATCAGCTTGACCGATATTTGAGTCCTTAGAAGGTTAGGAACAAAGTCTTATAACACATATTTTTTCCTTTCCTTCATTTAAGGGAGTTTTGGTTGATGTATCCCCCTCAAATTTGGTAACCCCCCTTATTATGGGGTAACATTGCTTAGGAGTGGCATGGTCATAAAAAGAAAATATTTGGAAGCCATTGATATATATATATATATATATATATATATATATATATATATATATATATTTATATATATATATATATATATATATATACTTCTATATATATATTTATATATATATATATATATATATATATATCTATATATATATATATATATATATATATATATATATATATATATATATATATATATATATATATATATATATATATATATATATATATATATATATGGTATATATTTGTATATATATATATATATATATATATATATATATATATATTAGTAATGTATATAATATACGATTGTCATCGGTATCCGTATAACATCCACATTAAAGTTAACATCCGCATCCGCAATTAACAATTTTTAAACATCCGCTTTAGCATCTGCATTCGCGATTATTAAATACGGATGTTGCGGATGTATAAAATATTGAAAGCTGTTAATTTGTTTTCGAGTGTTTGATTAATTTTTTTGTAGATAGTATGAATTATAAATTATTTTTATCACACACACACACACACACACACATATATATATATATATATATATATATATATATATATATATATATATATATATATATATGTACTATATATATATATATATGAAAAATTTGCCCACATCGTATGTCCTGCGTGTCGTAGAAGGCGACTGAGGGACGGTTGGGTTAGCTGCCCACTACCACTTATCTTTTGTCAGGAATGCTAATGCATGTGCCTCGAAGAGAGGTCGTGATAGGTGTAAGCGAGGCTTCTGTCAAAATGTGTGAATCGTATTGGTACATGGAATGTCAGAGGAATAGATGTTGAGGAGAAGAGGAGAGGAGTGTGATGGATGTATTTAGAAGGGCAAATTTTATTTGCTCGCCATGACTGAAACAAAAATGGAAAGGGAACGGTGAAAATGAGTGGTGTGGTGTGAAATGTATATGTGCTGGTGTGGAAAGGGTGAGAGAGGGAGAGAAGGAGTTACAATTCTGATGAGTGGAAAAACGTGGTACCAGACTATGGTAGATTTTGTGTTGGCGAATATTAGGAATTCCTAATAGTTAAATTTAAGTTTGAATAGATCGGAATATGTTTTGTGACATATGGTTCATCTGAGGGTAATGTTGAAGAGAGTACGATTTTCTGGGATAATCTGAATGATGTTTTGGATGGGGTGAGTAGGAGCTTTAGGTTGATTGTGTTGGGTGACCTAAATGGTTAGATTGGTGATGAAAAAAGGAATGGTATAACAGGTGGTTTTGGGGTGTCAGGAGAAAATGAGAAGGGTAGGAAGGATTGATTTCTGTGAGGAGAGAGGTACATGTGTGAGTAATACTTTCTTCAAACACAAGTATTCATAAGTATACTAGAGTTGGTGTAGGTAGAGATGGTATCGAAGAGAAAAGTATATGATTGATTTTGAGTTGGTGAAGAAGGGATATTGAAGTATGTGTTGAATGTTAAATCAGTGAGGTTAGCAATGGGATTATCGAATCATTACGTTGTTTTATGTAAAATTAGGTGAATGGCAGTTTGGGTGGAGAGGAAGGTGATAAGGAATTAAGAATGAGAAGAATTAAGAGTAGAATTAAGAGTGAGAAGTTAAGTGAACAAGGTAATAAGAATATGTATTTAAGAAGGCTTGCAAATAAATCATTTGAATGTAGAGCAAGTTGAAACTGAACAAATTTAGGCAAATGATGGAAGCGGTTATTAGTGGTGAGGTATGTGGATATGCTTAAGTAGGAAGTAAGGCTATTGACAATGAGTGGATTGAAGAAATATGCACAAGCGGTTAAAAGTAATAAGAGAGAAGCTTGGTTGAAAGTACTTAAAAGCCAATGATAGGGTTTTAAAGAAAGATGCTTGGAATATATAAGGAGGAAAAAACGAAATCCTTAAAGATCCAAAGGTAGGAGGAAAAACAGATAAATGAAAGTTTGGGAGGAGGATGAATGGAGGCCACACGGAATAGGAAACTCTTCTGGAAGGGAGCGCGAAAGGTTAAGAATGAGAGTAAAGGGAATCTGCTTAGAATAATGAAGAGGGATGGTGCTTTCGTAACTGAGGAAATGGATGTGAGGAAGTGTGGAGGGAACACTTCGAAAATCTGCATAACATTGGCAGTAATGAGAAGGTGATAGTGAATGTCTGTGTGGGTTTGATGATGCAAGAAGGAATAGGTATTTTGAGTATGAGGTCATTATTAAGGTGGAGGTATGGGTAGAGTGAGAAAGTTGAAGAATGGTAAATCTGCAGCTATAGATGAAAATACTGGTGAAAGGATCAAGTATGGAGGCGAGATGGTGATTGATTGGATTTGGAGGTAGTGTAACAGAACGTTTATGGAGGGTATAGTTCCGAGGGATTGGAGGAGAGCAGAAATAGGACCCTTATATCAGGGTAAGGTGGATAAGGATAACTGTAGGAATTATATGGGAATTAGTTTATTGAGTGTTGTAGAGAAGATATATGCTGGTATTTTGGTCGAAAGAGTGCGTCGAAGGACTGATTGGTGAAGAGCAAGGTGCGCTTAGAAGTGGTATAAGATGTTGGGATCAAATCTTTACACTGAAACAAAAAATGAGATAGAAGAAGAATAAATTGCATTTAGGTTTTATGGATTTGCAACAGGCGTATGATATAATTAATAGGGAAGCTCTATTTCAGGTGTTAGTAATATATGGTGTTGGTGGTAGGTTCCTGAATGGAATCAAATGTATAAATGACGATAGTGAAGCGTGTGTAAGAAGAAATGGAGTCGAAAGTGATTGTTTTAATATTTTTAATAGCAGAGTAAGGCAGGGACATGTTATGTCTCCTTGATTCAATTTGTACATATTTGTACAAGGATTATAGGTGTGGGTAGCAGGGGATAGTGTTAGAATGATGGAGAATGGAAGAGAGTGGAGGGTGCCGTACCTATTATATGCGGATGATTTGGTTTTGTGTGGCGAATCTGAAGAGAGTTTGAGAGGATTGGCAGAAGTACTTGGCAGGGTGTGTAAAGAGATTGTCTGGAACCTTCTCCCTGATCTAAAACCTAACCTTCCCCGTATACCTCAATTCTACTGAGTACCAAAAACACATAAAAACAACATCCCTGTCAGACCTATCATCTCCAACACTAATTCTGTTACATATAAACTCTCCTCATG
This sequence comes from Trachelipus rathkii, assembly GCA_015478945.1. NCBI lineage: Eukaryota > Metazoa > Arthropoda > Malacostraca > Isopoda > Trachelipodidae > Trachelipus > Trachelipus rathkii. The sequence goes on from JABUQX010141495.1 coordinate 19,723, forward strand.
GTTGTCCAAACAACTGAAACCTTTACTAGGACATATTTCACCCTCCCACCTAAAAAACTCTGAAGACTTTATTCAAAAAACTCATAATATCTTGCCCCACAACAACCACATTCTCAGCTTTGACGTTACCTCCCTTTTCACGTCAGTACCTGTCCCTTTCACCATCTCCTTACTAGAAAGATTCTTTAACGAAAACAACTACAACCTAGATTACCCTTTCCCTTTCCTCAAACAACTAATTTTACTCACCCTTGAACACAATTTTTTCCATTTTAACA
>JABUQX010141497.1:0-15000 GCA_015478945.1 Trachelipus rathkii
GCTGGGTGTTTCTAACAATTTTCGCATTCATCGTGACACCCACTATATATTCGCTTAACCAACCGACTATTATCCACCGACCTTTCCACATGACCAAACCATCTCAATGAACTTTCATTCATTGTCTCATTTACTTCTTTCTTCACATCATACAACTCTATAAAACGTTCATTCCTCATTTTATCAATTTTTCTCACACCTAACTCGCTCCTTAGAGTGTCCATCTGAACACATTATACTTTAGATCTATATCTCTTATTTCAGACCAAAGTTTCACTCCTAAGCATTAACACAGGTAACAACATACCCTCTTGTAAGACCCTAACGTACTCAAGACTTAGTCCCTTTACATCCACCAATGATTTAATTGCACCAGCCACCTTCCTACCATTCCCAACTTTCCTACTACACTCTGCATCATCCGTTCCCTTTTCATTCAACATATATCCTAAAAATTTAAACTCAGACACTTGTTCCAGTTGCTCATCATCTAACATAACTTCACACCGAGGACTGTGCTCACTCACAACCATAACAATGCTCCTATCTACGTTTACTTTCAAACCCCTCTTTTTTCACATCCTGCCAAATCCTTCTATCAATCCTCTCAAACTCTCTTCAGATTCGCCATACAAAACCAAATCATCCGCATATAATAGGTAGGCCCCCCTCCACTCTCTTCCACTCTCTATCATTCGAACACCATCCCCTGTCACCCCCACCTCTAATTCTTATATAACCCTATCCATATACAAATTGAATAACCAAGGAGACATAACACATCCCTGCCTCAATCCGCTATTAATATTAAACCAATCACTTTCAACCATTTATTCTTGCATACACTTACTATCGTCATACACGCTTTTGATTCCATTGAGAAGCCTACCATCAACACCATATATCACTAACGCTTGCCATAGAGCTTCCATATTAATCCTATCATACGTCTGTCGCAAACCCATAAAATCTAAATAAAATTTATTCTTCTTCTCTCTCATTTTCTCAATCATTTTTTTCAGGGTACTGATTTGATCCTCACATTCTTTACCACTTCTAAACGCACCTTGTTCTTCACCAATCAGTTCTTCATTCACTCGACGAAATCTGTCGACCAGAATACCAGCATATATCTTCTCTACAATTCTCAATTAACTAATTCTCCTATAAATCCTATAGTTACCCTTATCCCCTCACCCTTAAATAAGGGCACTAATACTGCTTTCCTCCAATCCCTCGAAACTATATCCTCCATAAACGCTTTGCTACACAACTTCCAAATCCAACCAATCACCATCTCGCCTCCGTTCTTTATCATATCAACAATAATTTTATCTATACCTGCAGATTTACCATTCTTCAACTTTCTCACTCTACCCATTACTTCCTCCTTACTAATGACCTCATCCCCAATATACCTATTCCTTCTTGTAGCATCACACCCACACATATTCACTATCACCTCATCATTACTGACAATGTTATGCAGATTTTCAAAGTGTTCCCTCCACACTCTCCTCACATCAATTTCATCAGTTGTGAAAGCAATATTACTATTCATTATCCTAAGCAGATTCCCCTTATTTTCATTCTTAACCTTTCGACCTTCCTTCCAGAAGAGTTTCTTATTCCCTTGTAAGTCACCATTCATCCTAATTATAAACTGTTCATTTACCTCTTTTTTCCTCCAACGTATGCATCTTTGAGAATTCCTTTTTTCCTCCTTACACAATTCCAAGCATCTTTCTTTTGAAACCACATCACTGGTTTTTAGTACATTCGACTACGCTTCTTTTTTTTTTACCTTTTAACCGCCTGCACCACCTCTTCTTTCTACCACTCAATGTTAGCATTCTTACTACCTACTTAGCAAAGGCAAATACATCTTTTGCACTATTAACAGCCGTTTCCTTCATTTGCTTCCAGATATGTTCAGTTTCAAATTATTCACATTGAACTGATTTATTTACAAGGGCTCTTGAATACTTATCTTTATTACCTTGTTCACTTAACTTCTCAATCTCAATTCTACCCACTTCCTTCCTTATCAACTTCCTCTCCATCCAATTTTACATAAAACTACATAATGATACTTATTAGTATTATGAAAAAAAATGTTTGCATCCAAACAAATATATATAAAAAATTACGGGGCGAAAAGATTACAAAAACATGTCATTCAAATCCAGCTTCAGCAGCCAGTATATGTATATGCTGCTCTTCAGCTGCTGCCAGCCAGCAGCCAACAGCAACGCTTTGCTCCCAACCTTTGCTGCTGTATTTGTAGCCAGTAACCCGCCTTAGCCCTTCCGCACTGTATATATATATGCCCAACGCGCCTTCAAATACTTTTTGGTCATGTTGTCGCGCCTGTTGTGCGTATATGATGTTTATAGCATCGCGTCATATCATCAACCTTATCTTTATATACTGACACTATAGTCTATTACTTGTTTTTCACTACGATATTTACATAGAAATTGGTATATATCATGCATTAAAGGCTACTCGGCAACTCGGCTACCCGGATACGCTCAGCCCAGTAGCCAGCAGCAACAGCCCCTCCAGCACTTCCCAGCCTTCCTTATGTAAGGAGATGCTGCTCAACGCTCTTTATATATATATATATAGCAACAACCCAGCAACTTAGCCTTTTATATACTTCTAACATATATAGCAACCACCTTCGCCTTACCTTGCTTGCTATCTAACGCAACTCTTATCTTGCTGCTTAGCATAACCAATATATGATTGCATATTGCTCGTTTCCGCTGTTATGAGGTCATAAGGCAATTGAAATGCGTCTAAAAGAGACTTACTTAATTCAATTTAACGACTGGCTCAAGGTTTAAGGACATTTTTATATGGTTATGTATAGCTTATATATATATATATATATATTATATATATAACCTTATATTTATCGGTATTAATAAAATAAAAACATATAACCTTATAACATATATACTGCATATATATGCCTATATATATAATTAAAAAGTGACTAATAGTTTATGACCTTGTAACTTAACTATATATATATATATATATATATATATACCTGCTGCGGCCGTGGAGCTCAACCCTACCATGGCATTAATATAAGATTGAGTAATTATTACTATAATAATATATATATATATAACTTTTAAACAAATTTGCTGAACACTTTATGATAAAATAAAAATCATTGTATATATTTAAAAGCTCTTAAAAAATATTTTAACTTTTGGTATAAAAAATAGCACACCTCACCCAACTTGACGTATACTTTTCTCTTCAGTTGCAATAGTTTAGATCTTATGCACAAGGCAATTTACTGTGGAATTGGTGGTAATGGATCATAGTTGAATATTTGTTGGCAACTTTTATTGACTTTTTGCTATAAACCGAGAATTTATGGTGATTTTGCTTAATATTTTCAAAATTATTATCTTTTATTGATTACCTTTTAATATTTTAATAAAGTTTCTGGACATCCATGTCTCAACAGGGAATTTAAAGTTTGTTTCATCAAACATATTTTGACAATTATTCTGTTAGATATCGTCAATTAATATGAAAATTAGAGCAAAAGAGTAAAACTATTACAGTTTTAAATGATGTTTAAATTTAAAATTGCCACAATTACAATTGAAGTTTTCGTATTTTAAAGGAGGTTACGAACTTATGAATTTAGAATGAGATTTATATTCTTTGATTCACTGGAATACGCAGAATTATTTTGTTTTGAGTGTGGGTGGGTGGTTGTTTGTTGAGCTTCCCAATGTACACTCTTTGTAACTTTTTTTCTCAGTTTTAATAGCTTTCATTTAAAAAATTTCTTAAAATTTTCATTCCTCAAAATTTCGAGTCGTGGGTGGGGGGCTGTTTCCTCTTTGGCCCACCTCCTGCGTGCTGCTCTTCCTTGATTCGTTAAACATATTTCGGTAGTTAAAAGTAAGAGAATAAACCTGAAAATTGCTGAAGCTATTAAGAAAGTACAAATACTTTTAAAAAGAAAATATAAAAATTTACAATTGAAATATTAGAGAATTGGAATTTCGAACAATAAGGGTATTATTTTGTTGGTGGGTAAAAGATATTCACTAAGAGCCAACAATATTCAACTATCCTGGAGTGTAAAATGCATATGATGATAAAAAAAGCTTGTATATATATATATATATATATAAACTCCTCACCTATAGTATCCTCTTTAGAGTACAGCTATGTAATATGTAATAATAGCAACTTAACCCAACTAACGCCTTAGCCATATGTAACCTTAACATAGCCAACTATACCCAGCACGCTGCTACGCTACCTTTATATACTATATAACAATAACTATGTACGGTATATCCAACCTTATTTCGGCAGCCAATATGTATAACCATAAATATATGCGCATATATATATATATATATATATATATAAATAATATATAGCACTACCGCCTCTATATGCCTCAAGGATAATTGACAACATTTTATAAATTTATAACTTTATTTATGGGAATAAAAATTTAACCAATGAAATAAAAAACTCAAAGTTTTGTTTATTTATAAAATAATTGAAATAAAAAAAGCTTTTAATTAAAAAGGTTTCTCTACATTTAATTTAAATTTTATTTAAATTGTAAATATTTAAATTACTTTTTATTTTTAATTAACTATTAAGCAAATACTGATGCCATTTATTTTTACCTTGTTTTAGTGTTGGCCAGTATGGGCAGCATTTCTAACAAAGGGTGTGGTTTGTGCTGAGCGGTTATATAACTATATATATATATATATATATATATATATATATAGCGCCATATCATATATATATATACTTAGCAACTAACCCAGCAACCTTAACAGCCCAGCCATAACCCAGCTGCTGCACCTGTAGCCAGCGCCTTAACCTTAACAGCCAACAGCTATATATATATATATATAACGCATATGTGTGTGTGTGGTACTTTGTGTATTTTTCTAAACCGAGATAAATCATGTACTGAATTAAATGAGTTGATTTAGCTTCTTGCCTTTCCCAACGTTGACTTGAGAAATTCACATACAGCACATGCGACCTGAATATATATATATATATATATATATATATATCCAACCTTATGACTGAAAACAAATAGCGAAGGGAATATTTGTAAATTAACCAATATGTATATATATATGCTCTGTATAACATATTGTTCTTACCATATACATATATATGTAGCCAGCAACCAACCAGCATAACCAGCTCAATAATGTACCCGATGTATATTGATGCCGGGTAATGTCACTATATATAACATATATATATATGTATATATATATATATATATATATATATATATAACCAACAACTATATATATATATATATATATATATATATATATATATATATATATATATATATTTATATAGATAGAAGGTGATATCAAAATGAAACTGTTGTGATCGTGCTGCTGATGGAGAGTGTGAGGTACGGTTTTCGATACGGATGTTCATGGGCGCATATCTTTATGTGTTTCTAGGTCGTTGCTACACGTAATGTTGAGCTTTGAACGCCGGAATCTGCCGTACTGAGGATCTACTTTGAAATGTATTTTTTTCTGTCATTTTGCAAAGAAACTGATATTGCAAATAAACCCTAAGCGAACGTCTGTCAAGATCTCCCCTAAAGTTCCAATGTTAATCTTATACCCCCCATCCCCCATCTCTGTGGTCATCGCAAGTGACGAGAGCTGTTTTACTACAAATATCCAAAGAAATAGCAGCAATTTTTACAGTGGATATTCTCATTGTCAGCTCTAGTGAGTAGTGAGATGAATATCCTGATGATGATTTTTGACACCAAGGAGGCTGTGCATCTCTAATATATATTAAATGTGCTCAGCAATACGTATGTAGGTGGTATCGTAGTCACCAAACTTGTAATAATATATTACTGATGAGCATAAAGGTAAAGGGAGTTTAGCTTTAAATTTAAAATATTTCCCAATTTTGTTTTCACTTGAAAATCTAAATATAAATTTAAACTGTGAAAAGTTTGTTTTTAAAACTACATCAACTTTACGTCGAATTTTGTAACTGATTTTCCCCAGAAAGGCAACCTCATATACAAAATGTCCTTATGAGCTGTTAATTTAGCCTGAAATTTGTCTTTAAGTTTTGCTGAAAGTAATTTTCGAAAAGTTGAGTCAATTATAAATTCTGGGAACCCATTCTTCAGAAATAATGTTTTCAGGAAATCAAGTTCTTTTGTAAAATTAACATAAAACATAAAATTTTGTATCCCCTGTGAAAAAGAGTTTTAATTAAGTTGATTTTAAAAATATGAGGAAAATAAAATTTTGTCGTCAATCCAGTAAAAGTATATAGTAATTGATGGTAATTGATTGGATTTGAAAATTGTGTAACAAAGCATTTATGGAGGGTATAGTTGTGAGAGATCGGAGGAGAGTAATAATAGTACCCTTATATAAGGGTAGGTGGGATAAAGTAACTCTAGGTATTATAGGGTAATTAGTTTATTATGAGTGTTGTAAGAAGATATATGCTGGTATTTTTTTTTTTTTTTTTTTTTGTTCAAAAGAGTGCGTCGAGGGACTGAAGTACTGATTGGTGAAGAACAAGGTGCGTTTAGTAATGGTAGAGGATGTGTGGATCCAATCTTTACATTGAAACAAATGATTGGGAAAGAGGTAGGAGAAGAATATATTGTATTTAGGTTCTATGGGTTTGCAACAGGCGTACGATAGGATTATTAAGGAAGCTCTATAGCAGGTGTTAGTCATATATGATGTTGGTAGTAAGCTTCTGAATGGAATCAAAAGTATGTATAACGATAGTGAAGCGTGTGTAAAAATAAACCTAGTCGAAAGAGATTGGTTTAATATTAATAGCTGAGTGAGGCAGGGATGTTTTATGTCTCCTTGGCTATTCAATTTGCATATGGATGGGGTTAGGAAAGAATTAGAGGTGGGGGTGGCAGGGGATGGTATTAGAATGATGAAGAATGGAAGAGAGTGGTGGTTCCCTACCTATTATATGCTGATGATTTGGTTTTGTGTGGCGAATCTGAAGAGACTTTGAGAGAATTGGTAGAGATTTAGTAGGGTGTGTAAAAGGTGGAGTTTGAAAGTAAACGTAGATAGGAGTAAGGTTATGGTTGAGAGTGAGGACAGTCCTCGGTGTGAAATTATGTTATATGGTGAGCAGCTGAAAAAAGTGTCTGAGTTTAAATATTTAAGATAAATGTTGGATGAAAAGGGAAAGGATGATGTAGAGTGTAGTAGGAAAGTTGTAAATGGCAGGAAGGTGGCTGGTGCAATTAAATCGTTGGTAGATGTAAAGGAACTAAGTCTTGAGTGCGCTAGGGTCTTACATGATCGTATGTTGTTACCTGTGTTAATGTATAGTAGTGATACTATGGTCTGAAATAAGAGGTATTGATCTAAAGTACAATGTGTTCAGATGGACAATCTTAGGGGTGTGTTAGGTGAGAGAAGAATTGATAAAATTGGGAATGAACGTATTAGGGTGTTGTGTGGTGTGAAGAAAGGGATAAATGAGAAAAAAAAGAAAGTACGTTGAGATGGTTTGGTCATGTGGAAAAGATAGAAGATAAACGGTTGGGTAAACGGATGAATAGTGGTGAGATTGGTGGGAATCAACCGGCTTGGAGACCGTAATAAAATGCCTGGAGGAGAGAAATGTGAGTTTGTCAGAGGCAAGAAGAAAGGTGTATAATAGGAGTGAATGGTGGGGTTTTGTGAGGGGCTATGGTTGTAGCCCACCTGGGCCAAGGGATGAACCCCACATTGACGAGATGCCATAGTGAGGGCTCCGTCGCGGTCCGTGAAGAGCTCTAGGGTGGATTTTATAACTTCGACGAGTTCGAACAAATATAATGGGGGCGATAAGAGCTGGGCTTTCTTTTCGACTTGCTTCATATTCTTCTACTACTATCCTGTTCCCGGGTCATGTTACGCATCTTATACCCCAGTCTTATGGAGAGAAGGTAGATGATGATGATAATGATGATGATGATGGTGATGATGATGATGATGATGATGATGATGATGATGATGATGATGATGATGATGACAAATAACCCAACCAGCCTTGCTATATATATAACCATGCTCCAGCACCATGCGCCAGCTATCGCGCCTTAGCCTTATATGCCAGCCAGCCCAGCCTTGCTGCTATACCTTCTTCACTGCTGCTATATAACCAGCCAGCATATATGTATATATGGAGCGAGTTTTCATAAAGGGTACTTGTACTTGATGCAATAGTACTTGTGCTTGTACTTGAAGAATTCCAGAGTACTTGTACTTTGTAGCGTACTTGGCTGAATTCTAGAGTACTTGTACTTGTGCTTGTACATGACAAAATGTACTTGAGACCCATTGCCTGTATATATCTAACCTGACTTAAATGCGAACTGGAATCTTGCCTGCATATATATATATATAACTATACTTGCTGCTATATAGCATATATATATACTATATATATATAAATTTTTACATCTTTTATTACAGTCATTATTAGATAAGTAATCTGGCTTTCATTTTTAATGTGGATAGTATTAAATTATTCATTTTTAATTTTCTTAATTAAGGAAATAATATACAATTACATATACCATGAAGTATTAATAGTTATGATATTAAATATTAAGATTATATATATAGTTTGCATTATTATAATATAATATATGTGATACGATAATGAAATTTATATATATATATATATATATATATATATAATATATATATATATATATATATATATATATATATATATATATATATATATATACTAACTATATATATATATATATATATAGCTCGATGCCTATTTATCCCTGAGGCAAATAAGGTAGCCGCCTCAGGGGGGTCACAGTTTGATCCAAAAAATAAATTGGAAAAAGGGAGAAAGAAAAAACTAGGATTTAACAAATGACAAAATTGTTGACATTTATTTCAAAATCTAAATCATGTTTAAATGTCTACTCAACTGAAGATGCACGTGATGATAATGCAGAAATTGTCGTCTTTCTATTTTTTACATGAATGAAATAAACATCAATATTTTCATCAAAATTTTAATTTTTCATAACTTCATGCTCAATCGAAAGTAATGGGAATGCATTTAACTTTTCTTCGCCCATCGAACTTCTTAGAAAATTTTTAATATATACTAATTTTGAAAAAGATCTCTCATCATTAACATTCTTACAAAACAATGACAAACAAATTCGGAGAAAAATTTCAAGATTTGGCATAATACAAATTAAGCCATCCTTTATAATTGCTGAGTGCATTGAAGAGTAGGAAACGGTAGACATATTAAATTTTAAATAATATTTTGCGATTTGGCATTCTCTGATCAGTTCATTCTCATTCAAAACATTCGAATAGAAAATAGATTTTTTTTACACGATTCTGATATTTCATCGTTATTTAATTTGCTTAAATTAATCCAAAAAGCAAATTTCCCTTCCAAATTTAAAAAAAAAGCTGCACTGCTCGTTTTCAAATTTGCAAGCAATGATTGCTCAATTACTACAAACTTTTCTTTGTGATTTTTTGTTTTATTCAGGGCTATTTTAATTAGATGTTGACCGAGTTTGTACCATTTCACCTTCAAATTACCCAATTCTTCAAACAAAGTTAATGTATCGTTGAATATTTGTATTGAATTGTTCAGAAAAGGTTTTTCCAGAAATGCTATCAAATTTTTATATAACTGATCCGTACAGAAAGGGTCAAGTCTTTGCTTCACACAATTTTCGGCTGACTCTGTTGAATTGACTCAAGCAAAGTTTGTTGATGCGGCCGGTAGCTGTTGCTTTATTATTTTTATCGTAATTGCTCTTTATCCAGGAATGATTTTAACAAAGGTTACAATTTTCATTAAGATGAATCTACTGTTACTACAACTTTGCATGTTTGGTAGACCATCTTGTACCAGTTGCTGTTTTGAGAAAGGTGCTCACCTGTATTGGAAGTGCATTTTCAATTTAATCCACCGAAATGGTGAATAATAAACGAAAAACGATACAAAGATTCCATGAGATCAGAAAAACTCTCATTCGTTTCGCAGTCATCTTCAATGACATTTTGCCATCCAAGAAGTTTAGTGAGTATATTGCTACACATGGAATAAATATTTGCTACGTTTAGTAATGTCGGTGATTTTTGCCTGAAAACCGCCATAGATATCGGACATGTTTTTATCTATGATTAATATTGGCAATGCATTATATTCAAATCCTTAACATCTAAGAGTTGACAACAGTATCTTTCAAATGCACAGATGTGTTCTTCGATTGGAAAGAATTAAAAATCGTTCAACAGGTTCTTCATACTTTACGTATCGGACACAAAACACAAACTGATCTATCTTAACTAACATCTAGAAGTTGACATTGAAGCTCGAAATTGTGTATCGAAATTTTGGATCTAGAAAAATATTTGGCCTATGAATTTCATCAATTATTTGATTTTCAATTTTATTTTGAATGGGGAAAATAAATTCATTTCAAATATTCTCTGACAAATATGATGCGCGACTTTTCCTTTATTTCCATATTACACAAGATGGAATTTTTAAAAGTGAATCATATTCATTTAGCAATTCCAAAAATACCAAAATAATTCCCCATTCTGATTAGAACCAATAGTTTGGTTGGAACCACGAAATGGCAATAATCTCGATCAAGAAATTTTATTACGGAAACAATTCAGCTTTAGAATATCGCCAATAGTTCATTTCAATTTTAACTACTTTTTAAAACTCTCTTCTATGCTTTCAGTTGTTTTACTCGCCGCGGTATGCCAAATATAGTTTGCACCACGTGTTTCTTCGAATGTCCATGAGCTTTTGATCGATCGACTACTACTACTACTTCTCGTTAAAACCAGCTGCTGAAAAAACAACAATATCATTGGAACTATAGTCACCGAATAGGGTATTACGAAACAAAAAAATAATTCAGCTGATGGTGAAAAATAATCAATCTCGTTCGACTTTTGCACCCTCAGTAAATAATTCACATTACAAAGTGAAATGTTGAAAAACGTCGACCAGCTAACGAAGCTCGAAATTGGGTTTTGAAATTTTGGCAACATTGTGGACCTAATTTAACCAAATAGCGTTGTAGTGCCGATATATCAATTAATGAATGTCCATGAGTGAAACATCAGTAGGGAATCGAATTGTGACAGAGATAGTTGCTCACTTTCAAGTGCAAAGCTTAAAACTGGTACATTTGGAAATATTAGCTCATTGAAGTTATCCTCAATACTTAAATCTAGATTATCGCAGTTTCATCAATGGTTTCTTTTATATTTTCACATCTGTTTTGCTTTCAATGTCTATTTCAGTAGCAGCAAAGTTTGACTCAACTGTGATCGAACAAGTCCAACCAAAATAAACACTTGAATTATTTATCTAATTTTGTTTTTAGTTTGTTTTTTTCTACTGTCAGTTTGTGGTTTGGGATCACATATAATTTCTATCATTCATTTTGAATCTGAGCCTGGGGAGAGGCAACAATGCTGAATAAGGTATGGTTGCGAGGGTAGCACGAGGGGTGAAAGTAGGTTCACTGAGAGGAAAATGCGAGATCGCCAAGCCTAGAAAATTGGGCGTGTTGACTTTCACTGTTTGAAGTAAGACGGAGTCAGCTAACTGGTCAGTGTCTCTGTATATACTGTCACTCAAGTAGTGGGGATGAGATTTATAGATTCCCTAGAATGTTCTGGTGTACTATATAAGAATTATTAAGTATTAAAAAAAAATTAATATTATATTGAAAAAAATAATTCAAAGGTTGAAGTCTGCTTCAGGGGCCCCCGAAGTCTTAAAACAGCACTGTTATATATATATATATATATATATATATATATATATATATATATATAATAACAATAATATATAATATATATATATATATATATATATAACATAACATAACTATATATATATATATATATATATATATATATATATATATATATATATTTAAATATATATATATATATATATATATATATATATATATATATATATATATGTACTCTTTATAATATTTTATATAATATAAAAAATATATATATTTTTTTATATATATATATATATATATATATATATATATATATATATATATGTATGTATATATATGTATATGTCGTAATAACCCCCCCTTCGATATTTTAATCGATAATAATATCTATATTTTTATTGATAAAATTTAAACATATAGGTACCGATATATATAATTTACTTGATAAGACGTAGAAATGCTTCAATATATTTTTTTATTTTTTTTTTTTTAAAATTATTAAAAGTTCTAAAAGAAATTGAGAAGCATATCGAAGCAGAAACATTAATAATATCTGACTCGTGGGCTGCATATAAGGATATCGACAAGATTCCAAAAATGAAATATCGACATATCCCTGTTAACCATTCTACAAAATTTGTCAACCCTGGGAATGGAGCTTATACACGGAAGATTGAATCATTATGGTTTCAGGCGAAACAACGCAATAAAAAGGAATGTGGAACAGCTAGAAATTTACTTGGTAGCTATTTGTTTGAATTCATGTGGAGGAAACAAAACAAAGATGAAGATTTATTTGAACAAATTCTTTGTGATATTGTTAAATTTCAGCCACCAAAATAAATATATATGAGACTTTATTTTAATCTTATGTTATTATTTAATAAATGTAATTGAAATATACTTTTATTTATTAAAATAAAATTTTAAAAATAGATATTTAAAAAAAATAAAAAAACTAGTAAGTTACTTACATTTTAGACAAGATTGGAAAACTTGTAAGTTTCAAACATCTTAGATAAAAAGATTGATATTATTATAAATTAAAATATCGAAGGCCCCACACAGCACCGACCCCTATATATATATATATATATATATATATATATATATATATATATATATATATATATATATATATATATATATATATATATTTAATTTCTAAATCTATACTATATATATATATATATATATATATATATATATATATATATATAATAAGTGATTGAGTGAGCAAATTCGGTTTAAACACATCTCTTTTATGCATAAGAAAACAATACGAATTTTATAGAAATTTAAATTTTCTGTTGAAATGTAAAAGATATTTAAAAGGGGATGAGGGCAATCGGAATATTTAAAATCTTTAGAAATAGAAATAACTATTTGCAATTATTTTTACATTATAAATAAATTTTTCGGGAAATTAAACATACCTCATTATTTTAATTTGTTGTATTCCTGAACTGGAAATGCAGTAACTTATTAATACTTTTTTTTTTCAATAGAAATAATCTGAGTTATTCCGATAATAAAATATTATCCGTTTTATTTTTAATAATATATAATATGAATTTCAATTGATTTTCATTTACTTAAAAGAATGGGATAATTTTCCAATAGTTTCTCTCTTCATTTCTCTTTATATATATATATATATATATATATATATATATATATATATATATATATATATATATAATAACATATATATATATATATATATATATATATATATATCTTATATATATATATATATATATATATATATATATATATATATATATATATATATCTCTCAACGATTTGCATTATTATTATTATTATTATTATTATTATTATTATTATTATCTTATTATTATTATTATTATTATTATTATTATTATTATTATTATTATTATTATTATTATTATTATTATTATTATTATTATTATTATTATTATTATTATTATTATTATTAATTATTAATTATTAATTATTATTATTATTATTATTATTATTAATTATTATTATTAATTATTATTATTATTATTATTATTATTATTATTATTATTATTATTATTGTGTGTATTATTATTATTATTATTATTATTATTATTATTATTATTATTATTATTATTATTATTATTATTATTATGATTATGATTATGATTATGTTTATTATTAATATTAATATTATTATTATTATTATTATTATTATTATTATTAATATTATTATTATTATTATTATTATTATTATTATTATTATTATTGTATAATATTAACATTTATTATTATTATTATTATTATTATTATTATCTCTAGATTAGGGTGAGTGCGTAGCATACACCTTTAAAAGTTGTAGAAAAACATGACGCAGGTCGAAAAGAAAGTCCCCCTTTACCCCTTTACAGTTCCTTTCATACCTTTAAGTGAGAACTCGTAACAGGCAGATGGCGAGGTTACGTATCCCTTCATCCCCAGTAGGGAATGCAGCCCCGTTAATTTTTGGCGCTAAATTTTCGCGGGAAAATTTCAATATTATTAAGAAAATAAGTAATATATATATATATATATATATATATATATATATATATATATATATATACTATATAATATCTGATATAATAGCAACAACATATATATATATATATGCTCTTATATATATATATATATATGTATATATATATGCTCTATATATACTCTCACTATATATATATATTGTTGAGGTGAGGTTGGGTTCAGGTTTTATTCTCTGGTTTTATTAATCGTATCACTTCGAAATTTGCTATCCTTTTTGCTGATGATGTCACCTCAGTAGTTCCGATGTTTCACACAGTTGCACCCATCGTAGGAGGGTGTTGAGCCCCAAGCTAGGCTACGGTTATATTTATATGGAAATAAGCAGCCGATATGCTTCTGAGTAGGCATAGGAGTCAGAGAAGGAGTTGGATCCTGTGAAGGTTCATGATGCGGATCACTAAGCCGGAGCTGGAGCCGAATCTTGAAATAGGCATATAATGAGTCAAGTGAGGAGCCTTTCCCTATGTTTTCGAGCACGTAGTGAAGTTTTAGGGTCTCAAATTCCTGCAGGGTGTTTGTGAGCCCCCCGGGAGGTGCTCAAAGAAGAAAACGAAAAAAAAGCACGGAGTGCATAACAGAAGAAGGAAAGAGTCCAAGTGGAA
>JABUQX010141498.1:2500-12500 GCA_015478945.1 Trachelipus rathkii
CTTTTAAACACAAAGTATTCATAAGTATACTAGAGTTGGTGTAGGTAGAGATGGTATCGAAGTGAAAAGTATGATTGATTTTGTGTTGGTGAAGATGGAGATGTTGAAGTATGTGTTGGATGTTAAATCAGTGAGGGAGTTAGGGATGGGATTATCAGATCATTATGTTGTTCTATGTAAAATTAAGTTATTGGGGGCTTGGATGGAGGGGGAGGTGATAAGGGAGGAAGTGAGTAGAATTAAGAGTGAGAAGTTAAGTGAAGAAGGTAATAAGGATAAGTTTTTATGAGCGCTTGCAAGTAAATCGGTTGAATGTGAACAAGTTGAAACTGAACAAATATGGAAGCAAATGAAGGAAGCGGTTATTAGTAGTGCAAAAAAAAGTGTGTGGATACTGCTAAAGTGGGAATAAGAATGTTAAAAAGGGGAGAAGTGGAGTGGTGGAATGAAGAGGTGATGCAAGCTGTTAAAAGTAAAAAAGAATCGTGGTTGAATGTAGTAAAAGCCAATGATTAGGTTTCAAAAGTAAAATTTTTGGAATATATAAGGAAGAAAAAAGCAACACTAAAATATGCGTACGTAGGAGGAAAAATGCGGTAAATGAACAGTTTGAAAGGAGAATGAGTGGGGACTTACAAGGCAATAGGGAGCTCTTCTGGAAGGAAGCGCGAAAGTTTAAGAATGAGAATAATAACAGAAGATAGCCGCTTTCGTGCTGTTAAGAAGCAGTGGGGATAACCTTGAGGAAGTATGAAGCCTTTAGAATCTGCATATATCTAGTAATAAGTGTTAAAATAATGTATTGGGATTGGGCAGCAGAAGATAGATACTATTGGTTTGGATCATTAAAATCAGAGATGTAAGTGGGAAGTGTGAATCTAATCTGCAGGCATAGATGAATGTACTAGTGAAATGAACAAGAACGGAGGCGAGATGGTGATTGATTGGATTTGGAAGTTGTGTATCAAAGCGTTTAAATAAGGTGTAGTTCCGAGGGATTGGAGGAAGCAGTAATATAAGGGTAAGGGGGATAAGGGTAACTGTAGAAATTATAGGGGAATTATTTGATTGAGTGTTGTAGGGAAGATGTGTACTGGTATTTTGGCCGAAAGAGATCGTCGAGTGACTGAAGGACTGATTGGTGAAGAAGAAGGTACGTTTAGAAGTGGTAGAAGATATGTGGATCAAATCTTTTACATTGAAATAAATGAATTGAGAAAATGAGGGAGAAGAAGAATAAACTGTATATAGGCTTTATGGATTTGCAACAGGCGAATGATAGGATTAATAGGAAAGCTCTATGGCAGGTGTTAGTGATATATGGTGTTGGTGGTAGGCTTCTGAATGGAATCAAAAGTATGTATGACGATAGGAAAGACTGTGTATGAATAAATTTAGTCGAAAGTGATTGGTTTTATATTAATAGCGGAGTGAGGCAGGGATGTGCTATGTCTCCTTGGTTATTCAATTTATATATGGATGGGATTATGAAAGAATTAGAAGTGGGGGTGGCAGTGGATGGTGTTAGAATGATGGAGAATGGAAGAGAGTGGAGGGTGGCCTACCTATTATATGCGGATGATATGGTTTTCTGTGGCGAATCTGAAGAGAGTTTGAGAGGATTGGTAGAGAGATTTGGCAGGGTGTGTAAAAGAAGGGGTTTGAAAGTAAATTTAGATAAGAGTAAAGGTATGGTTGTGAGTGAGGACAGTCCTCGGTGTGCGGTTTTGTTAGATGGTGACCAGCTGGAGCAAGTGTCAGAGTTTAAATCTTTATAATATATGATGGATGAAAAGGTAACGGATGATGCAGAGTGTATAAGGGAAATTGTGAATGGCAGGAAGGTGGCTAGTGCAATTAAATCGTTCGTTGATGTGAAGGGACTAAGGCTTGAGTGGGCTAGGGTCATACATGATTGTATGTATTTAACTGTGTTAATGTAAAGTATCAGACTATGGTTTGGAATAAGAGGTATACAGTAGGTCTAAATTTCAATGTGTTTAGATGGACAATTTTAGGGGGGTGTTAGGTGTGAGAAGAATTGATAAAATGAGGAATAAACGTATTAGAGAGTTGCGTGGTGTGAAGAAAGGGGTAAATGAGAGATTAAATGAAAGTACGTTGAGATGGTTTGGTCATGTGGAAAGGATGGATGATAGTCGGTTGGTTAAGCGAATATATATAGTGGTGTGTGCTGGAACAAGGAAGAAAAATTGAATTGAGTCAGTAAAAGAATGCCTGCAGATCTCTCAAGGGAACGCAGACGTAACTTTATAGAAAGGTAGATTAAATACAGTTTGAAAAACATAAGATGACAAGGAGTTCCACAGAACAGAAAGGCTGGAAAGAAGGAGACACCACAACGAACGAGTCTATGGTTTTCACTACTCACGCAAAATTCATGCAAGAGCAAGGCATCCCTTTACTACGTGGGCGACGCAATGGAGGTTGAATGCGAGATGTTAACTCCCCTGAGCATCTGCCGTTGTAGTGCCTATATAAAAGAGAAAGTGCGCCAACGTCACGTCGCAGAAATAGAGGGTCAAGAGAATTTGAAAGTAGGGGACAGTTTATTAGTTTCTTATCTCTAGACTCAACTCTATCCAATAGAAGGGTGGTGCCGGAGCCCCCCCCCCTCAGATGAGAGAACAGTACTCTAAACAAGGGAGAATAAAGTCCTTATATAACTGGAGTAGCTGTGCAGAGGAAAAAATTCCCGCAACCTGAACAGAACTCCCAGCTTCTTTGAGGCCACCTTAGCAACCGTTGTCATATGAGGTTTCATAGACAATTTTTTTTTATGTTCAGACCAAGCAAGAATGTTTATGTTCTCAACAGCTGAGACGTCAGAGCCATCGAAGGAAATAGGAAAGTTATGAGGTGTTTTTGAGAGGGAGGTGTAAAGAAGTTGAATTTTCAACGAGTTGAATTTCGCAAGTTTGGGGCTGCCACGGGAAAATCCCATCCAGGTCGGCAAGAATAGAATCGGAAAGCTGAAGACGAGAGGCAACTCTAGATAAAAAAGAGGGAGCAGATTTGAAATGAGTGAAATGATGTAGAGAGTTGATTCGTCGGCATAAGAGTAAACAGAGTTAGAAGTACAGCTGAGGAGATCGTTGATGAAAAGTAAAAATAAAGTTGGAGATAAAACAGAATTACACAATTAACTGGAAAGGAAAAAGAAGTCGCTCCATCAACGAAAGCTGATATAGAGCGACCAAATAGAAACTTAACAAGACTAAGCAAAGAGAAGGAGAAACCAAAGGAAGGTAGCTTAGAGATTAGTGACGCATGCCATACCCGGTCAAAATCTTTTGATTTGTCGAGCGCCACCAAAAAAGACTCCCCATATTCACTAAGGGCAGATCATATGTCAGTTAGATAGGAGAGTATGTCCCCAGTTGACCTCGATCATCGAAAGCTATACTGATGATTTGAAAGAAGGGAATGTGATCCCAGATGATCCAAGAAATGAGAGTTAAGAAGAGTTTCAAAGATTTTTGATATAATACAAGTGAGAGCTATAGGAGGATGATTAGAAAGATCAGAGAGGCTATCCTTTTTCGGGATTGGCTGGACATATACGAGCTTCCAGCACTGAGGAAATGTCGTAGTATTAAGGCATAGAGAGTAGAGTTAAATGAGGACAGGCACCAACTCAGAAGCACACTCCCTCAAAACACGGGGAGGAATGCCACCCGGGTTATTAGACTTCCTGACGTTCATAGATTTCAGAATCCAATGCACCCAATCATGCGTAATCACGGGATATAAGAAACCTCAGAGGAGAAAGAGTAAGAGGATGGATGCCGGAATCGTCCAGATTAGAATTAAATCAAAAAAGGAGGCCGAAGAGATTAGCCTATTCAGTAGGAGAGTTAGCTACAGATCCGTCAGAGCGAATAAGAGGAGGAAAGGCAGATTTACAAAAGTTATTAGAGATGTTTTTAGCAAGAGGAAGGCCAGAAAGTTTTATCAGTAGGAGAGCCAAGTAGGTTGTCACACTTTCGTTTAGTGAAAGTGCGATTAGCCTGTCGAATAATATCGCAGCAACGATTTCGAGCAGAATAGAAATTAGTAAGAGTGATCGGAGAACGAGAGGTTTTTCATGTCCGATAGGCAATGTCTCTTTCCTGAATATAGAGAGAACAGGCTTCATCGAGCTATGGATTTTGTGGAGAAAAAGATTTAGTTGAAGATGGAATGAACCTGCTCATCCCATCTGTGATTACGGCCCCTACTCTTTCAGCAGCTACCGAAGCGTCCTCCGAGTCAAAGCAAAATTCATTTCAACCACAGTTAGTAAAGAAAGGACGCAACGCTCCCCAATTAGCCCGATTAAAGTGTCAGAAAGCACGTTTGGGGCATGATGGAGCTGCTGGAGAAAAGGTTTCATAATTAAGAGCTATGAGATTGTGGTCAGAGTTACCGATAAGAGGGAAAATGGTTATATCGAGAAGGAGTAGTGGTGAAATATAAATCAAGCCTCTTCAAGAATTGGTTAAGTCGATCTGGGATATGTATAGACTATAAGTACCTTAATTAACTGTTAAAATTAATTACCGTGGAAATCCCCTAAATGGAGGACCTCAGCATTTGGATGGGAAGAAGGAACAGTCTCACGAGAGGTCGTAAGATGTTCGTAAATGAGGTGAAAATCTTTTCCATTAAGGGAGTAGCAGCAGAAACACAAGATAATGGTAGTAGTTGGGAGAAAGATTTTAAGCCATATAACAGCGAAGTTAGGAGATTCAGGATTCTTAAGACGTGTTAAGGAATGTTAATGTTTTTATATGCACAGACTCTACTATTCAGTCGGAAATTATAGAAAAAGTTATAGCTGGAGATATTAAGTTTATTTGAAAAAGAATTCCTGGCTAGCTGGGTCTCAGACAGTAATAAAATGTTAGGTTGAAAGTTAGAAAGGTGATATTCCACAGATTTATGATTACCATTCAGGCCACGGACGTTGGCAAAGTCATTAGAGAACCCCAGTCTGCGCCCTACCCTACTTCTTTTCTGTCCAGTCATTCAAACAAACACCCACAATTGCCCATACACATCGCACCCCCCCAAAAAAAACTAAAAACCCACTGAGTTGGGTTTTTGGTAAAAAATCTGGGATTTTGCCAAACCTAAAAGTCCCGCACCCGCACACAAAAACACACACACACAAATCACGTACCCAATAAAATAGATAAACAAAGTAAAAAATAAACAAATAAATGCTATAGACCTGCATCAAAACCTTAAAAATAAAAGTTATTGTAATTTCTGCCTGTAAAAATTGTAAGCTGAGACTAAATCAGTAAGCATGGCCGAAAATATGTAAAGTATATAAAACCTTAAAAGTTAAAAACTCACAAGCACTCCCTCACACTAGCAAATTTACTTACGCAAAATTAAAAGGAAAAAACTAGTAATCTACATTAAAACTTGAAAAGCAAAAGTAAAGGCTAAAAACCGTACGTAACAGTAAATATGTGTAGCATGTATGCCTAGTAAATATTTAAAAACTAAAAAGTTGAAAAGGTAAGAAACTAAAAATTTATCTTAAGATTTCGATCCGTTGATAGATTATGTTAATTAATGTTTCCATCTGAATCCATTATAATTATAAAATATCAACAAACAGACAATTAATAAGAAACTAAAGCAATATCAAGGGTGTTTAAATTAAAACTTTAAAATGAACAACTAAAAAATTTTAAAACAGAAATCATTAAAACCTACATCTAGTCTCAATCACAACGTTATTATAAAAGATACGTGCTCCATCTTAAATGTACTAGACCCCACCAAACGTAAACTCTTAGAATCCCTATGCATACAAAACCTTCCTAACTTTAACTTACAAACAGGACAATATACGACCAATTCCTAGTAAAAATAACAACATTCTTACCACCACACCATTTTTCAAAAATATAAAAGCAAAATTTACTTAAATTTAAACTACTTTTCATATTTCAACTGTTTTAAATAATCTTACAAAATTTTAATAATTTTATTTAGTCTTCAAATAAAATCGTCTGAGGAGGGTCCAGAAAATTAAGGACCGAAAGCTTACGAAATTTAACATCTTATGAAGACTGTTGTAAAAACTTTTTAATAAATATATAAATAAGGCCTTCTATTATAATATATATATATATATATATATATATATATATATATATATATATGTATGTATGTATATAGTTATGTATGTATGTATATGTATGTATATAGTTATTTAGTTATGTATGTTATATTTTAAAAGTATAATATATATATATATATATATATATATATATATATATATATATATATATATATATATATATATATATATATATATATATATATATATATATATATATATATATATATATATATATATATATATATATATATATATATATATATATAGAGAGAGAGAGAGAGAGAGAGAGAGGGAGAGAGAGAGAATCCATGGAAGAGTGTTTATAACCCTTGCTGGGAGCATATGTTATCTCGCATGGGAACTCTTGTGGTTACAAGAGTAGCCATTCAAAGTCAAGAGACGTCAACATTGGCACAAGTGCTATTGCGACGAGCTACTTCGCCTCACCAAAGATGGCATTGAAAAATAATATTCAAGCTCTATGCTTCGTTATGACCATGGCAATTATGTAAATATTAAAATTTGGTTGGTTGCTGGTGTAAAATAGGAGCGCCCTAGGAATAAGGGTTGTAAGCACCCTTCTATTGATTCCAATAAATATCAAGTTTCCACCGTGATATCTAATCAGAGAGCCGGAAAACTATTCAATGATGACTTCTTTTGAAATGGGAGTAGCTCAGTGGGGAAATTTTCTTCACATGTTGCAATGACGATGCTTGTCAATAGGTTCGATCCCGGTACAGGTCAAGTTTTTTTTCGTCATATATATATTTATATATATATATATATATATATATATATATATATATATATATATATATATATATATATATATATATATATATATATATAAGTATATATATATATATATATATATATATATATATATATATTATTATTATTATTATTATTATTATTATTATTATTATTATATATATATTGTTATTATTATATTATTATACATATACATACATATATATTATATATATATATATATATTATTATACATATTATTATTATATATATATATATATATATATATATATATTATTATTATATTATACATATTATATATATATATATATATATATATTATTATATATATTATATTATTGTTATTGTTATTATTACTTATATATATATATATTATTATTATTATTATTATTATTATTATATATATATTATTACATATATATTATTATTTGAAGATTTATTATTATATTTAGTATATTATTATTATTATTATATTATTATATATTATTATTATATTATTATTATTATTATTATTATATTATTATTATATTATATTATTATTATATATATTATTATTATTAAGTTATACATCAAGAAATATATATAAATATATATATATATATATATATAGTATATATATATATATCCCAGACAGCATTTTTAATTTGTTTCAAATGTGAAACAAGTTTGCAACGTCAAACTTGCAAGCTTGCTATAAGCTTGCCAAGGATTTCCGCAAGTGTGATTTATATTATGTATCAAACATGCTAGTTTACACCTGTCAAACTTGCAGCAAGTTTTTTTTGCAAACTTGTAACAAGGTTGCGCATGCTTGCACAAGTTTAAAACAAACTCGAAAATTAAAGATTATTTTACATGATTTTTATTTATATTTAACAGTTTAATTAACTGACTTATGACATTACTTAATTAACTACACAAATTCTAATTAATTGATGACGCTGTTATTGCCCTGCCCATCAATACGTGACGTAACAACTAATTCCTCGACTCTCTCGAAGTAGTATCGAACTTGGGACCACATGTATGCTAGTTCAGTGTTTTACCACTGAGCTAAAACAGCAACGTAACTGAAGCTTCTTTATAGCATTAGTTATATTTAACATCGTAAATATTTGTGTTTATTTTTTACGAATTTATTTATTATTTATAAAATTATTTTTTATTTAAATATTATATATATATATATATATATATATATATATATATATATATATTTATATATAGATAGTAATATATATATATATATATATATATATATATATATATAGCAGAAGTATATATATATATATATATATATATATATATATATATATATATATATATTTATATATATATATATATATATATTTATATATATATATATATATATTATATATATATATATATATATATATATATAGCTATATATATGGAATCTGGCTTTTGCATATATATATATAAATATATATATATATATATCACAAAGGTGGGCACCGTTAATGAGAAAGTTAACGTCGTTAATTCTTAATCGTTAACAAAAAAATTAACGGCGTTAATCATTAAAGCGTTTATCGGTAAAGAATGTAGCGGAAGTTAACGTTAATCGTTAACGTTAACCGTCTTCAAAATATGTTGGAATAGTAATAATACTTGTTAATTTTCTTTTATTATGATTGCAGATATTCAAATTATTTTGCACGCCAAAATTTCATCCGCTAGCGCAAATTACGCAGATGAACATAGACGCAGGCTTTAAAGTGAGGGAGATTAAATTCAGCAGGAAACACAGAAGATGGAAGAGAGTTCCACAGAACAGTGGTGGAAGGAAAAAAGGAAACACCGCAGCAAACTAGCCTGGAGTTACCAATATCTACACAAAACTCGTGCGCAGATACAGCACCCCTTGTGCTACTAGGGCGTCGTAAAGGTGGTGGTACGCGAGTGGTAAGTTCCCTCGAACACCTGCCGCTGCGATACCTATAGAAGAGAGCAGTGGCGTAACTAAGGTCAGTTACGCGCGACTTATTTTGTGCTTCTAATTTTTATTCATGAACGTTATATATATATTTGGAACTTGAATGACAAAAAAAGTTTTCTTGTATATATCAAAGAAAAATCACATTAGCATTACAAAAGAACCAGAGTGTATTACAATGAAAAAAAGGTTTATATATATATATATATATATATATATATATATATATATATAAAAAATATATATATATATATATATATATATATATATATATATATATATATATATATATATATATATATATATATATATATATATATATATATATATATATATATATAAAAGAGATGCGCATTTTTAAAACACTTTCACATTACTGTTATTGGTAAAGTAAAGCAAAAACTTACAAATAAACAATACAACATTTGTCATTACTTTTTAACTTTGACATTAATAGTCTTCTAAATGCTCATTAATCCCCTTCGTCTCTTTGCATCACAAAATGTTCGCACTAATTTCTCCAAGTCCAGTGCGCGAGCCCGATCATACTCTATGCTAAGTACAGCCAATTCACTTAACCTTACGGTGGTCGTCATGGTACTTCTCAAATAACTTTTTATTAGTTTTAATTTTGAAAAAGATCTCTCAGCAGATGATGAAGTTACTGGGAGTGTCAGAAACATTATAAAAGCTTTACACACGTCTGGAATACTACAAGACAACATATTATTTTCAATCAACAAATATTCTGCCACTTGTATTATTTTTGTCATTTTTCTTTTCTTTATTTCACTTGCCACAACATTCCTGAAGCAGACAATTTCCGTAACTAAAGAACTTGTCACGTCGGCTTCATATTTTTTGTAAAACTTGTCAGCAGACTCCATGAGCTCTTTATCTGTTTGTTCTGTAAGGGCTGTAAGGCTCAAAAAGCAAAACATCTGTTTCCCCTTCCTCATACTCTGGTACCTCTGATTCACTTGGCCTATTAGTATATCAATGGCTCTGTAAAAAACCATCACCCTGAAATTGTGCAAAGGATCAATGAAGTCAACATCTTTAGAAAGCTCATCAAAGAAGCTTGTCACTTTGCTTTTGCGTTTAGTAGGCAATGAAGTCTCAAT
>JABUQX010141498.1:20000-41217 GCA_015478945.1 Trachelipus rathkii
TGATTTTTGGCAACCCTTCGAAGAAGGGTTGCGCCAAACGGTTGCGTAAGCAACCGTTGTACGTATTGCCCCCTATTTTACGCCCCCTAATTTTTCGACCATGGGTCAATTTTTGCCCACGGTAATTTTTGATCTTCATTTAGGGGGCTTAGCCCTATTTTTTGATGTCTTAACCTTTTTTGTCCTTCCCCTTTGCTCCAAAGTTTGACAGATACCATGGGTCAATTTTTGACCCACGTTAATTTTTTGTCCTTCATGGGTCAATTTTGACCCATGGTAATTTGTCCTTCCTTTAGGGGCTTAGCCCTTTTTTGATGTCTTAACCTTGTTTAACCATGATATTTAGTCCTTGACCTTGCCATATACCACATGGGTCATTTTACCCACGCCAATTTTTTGGCCACTCGTGGCCCACCCGTCACATATTTCGTTCCTAACTTGAACGCATGTATGGATCTATCCTAACTTGAACACCTACACACACACACACACACACACACACACACACACACACACACACACACACACACACACACACACACATATACACACATTCACTATGACACTTATACACACATTCACTATGTGACACTTACATTTACCCATATACACTTACATTTACACTTATTCACACGTACAAACACACGACCAACCCTTTGGTCTTCCATGGGTCAATTTTGACCCACGGTAATTTTTTTGTCCTTCCTTTAGGGACTTAGCCCTTTTTTGATGTCTTAACCTTGTTTGACCATGATATTTCAGCCTTGACCCTGCCATATACCATGGGTCAATTTTGACCCACGCTAACTTGATGGCTTTGATGGTTCCCAATCACCGTAAGAAGTATCTAGGGATGTTCTATTAGTGTTCTATGAGTATTAGATGAGTGCCAGGTGAGTGCCAAGTGAGTGCCAAGTGAGTGCCAATGAGTGCCAATGAGTGCCAAGTGAGTGCCAATGAGTGCCAAGTGAGTGCCAATGAGTGCCAAGTGAGTGCCAAGTGAGTGCCACATAGTGCCAACTGAGTGCCACTTTTTTCAAGCCTTTTCTAGCCTCCCCTGAGCCCCGAATAGCCCTAATATGGGTGTCTACCCCTAGGTTATAAGGTATGAGGATTCGATTGGTGTATATTACAACCTGCTAGGATGCTTCCTACTATGAGTTAGTCTTTTTCTATCACTTATAGCCTATATATATATTACTTGCACACACACCTACACACATACACTATGACACTTATACACACATTCACTATGACACTTATACACACTATGACACTTATAAGCACTTACACTCTCCATAGACACTTACATTAAACCATATACACTTTACAGACCATACACAGATACACTTACGTTTACACTCACACACTTGATATTTTGATGCCTCAACTTTGATGCCTCAACTTTGATGCCTCAGCATTAATGCCTCAACTTTGATGCCTCAACTTTGGGCCAAGGTTGTTCATCTTGATGACGTCATCTTTGATACCGTCTATATTGATGATTCATCTGATGGAAACTATCTTGATGGCTCATCTCACCCTACATTAAAGAACAGGGTTAATATTAATGTCTTCTCAGATCATGCTAACCACCAGGGCGCAGCGTGCGCCCTCCGCGTGAAGGCTGACAACCCCGCACCCGCAGGTGCGACCCGCCGCGTCCCCGCCCGCCGCGTGCGCCCGCAGGCGCAATATTACCCGCCCGCCGCGTGCGCCCGCCAGGCGCAATATCCCCGCACGAATGAAAAAATATATATATACTATGAGTCATTCATTTTTATTTCATACTTAAACATTTCAAAGAATTTCTTTTCAAATATACTATGAGTCATTCATTTTTATTTCATACTTAAACATTTTTATTAAAAACATTTTCGCGAACCTAAAACTGTAACTCATTACAGACATCTTTTATATTTTTTACTTAATACTTTTTAATTTATAAATTTTTAAAAATTGTATGTAAAAGAAAAAAGTGTCTGATATATAAACATTTTATTTTACTACAATTGTACGAAATTTTATTAAAAACATTAACATTACACACCTTATAGCAGTAAATCAGTAAATCAATAGAGGTGTTACCTAACACCTAAGGGATTAGTATGCTTTTGTTTTACTGCTTTACTGCTTTAACTCATGTTTTACTGCTTTAACTCATATGTTTTACTGCTTTAACTCACATATTTATTAAAATTACATACCTTAAAGCAGTAAATCAGTAAATCAATAGAGGTGTTACCTAACACCTAAGGGATTAGTATGCTTTTGTTTACTGCTTTACTGCTTTAACTTTCTGCTTTACTGCTTTAACTTTCTGCTTTACTGCTTTAACTCATATACATTACATACCTTAAAGCAGTAAATCAGTAAATCAATAGAGGTGTTACCTAACACCTAAGGGATTAGTATGCTTTTGTTTTCCCTGCTTTACCGCTTTAACTTTCTGTCAATGTTTGAACTTCTGCTTACTTTAACTCATATATTTATTAACATTACATACCTTAAAGCAGTAAATCAGTAAATCAATAGAGGTGTTACCTAACACCTAAGGGATTAGTATGCTTTTGTTTTACTGCTTTACTGCTTTAACTTTCTGCTTTACTGCTTTAACTTTCTGCTTTACTGCTTTAACTTTCTGCTTTACTGCTTTAACTTTCTGCTTTACTGCTTTAACTCATATGTTTTACTGTTTTAACTCATATATTTATTAACATTATGTTTTTTATTTTGTTTTAATACTTTTTATTTATTTTATTATTATTTTTATTTATTTTTATTATTATTTTTATTATTTTTATTATTTTATTTTTATTTTTATTATTATACTTAGTGTTATTTACTTCATGCCTATTGTTATTATTATTTAGAACACACATTCACTATGACACTTATACACACATTCACTATGACACTTATACACACATTCACTATGCCACTTACATTTACCCATAGACACTTACATTTACACTTATACACACGCGGTCACACACACACACACACACACACTTACACTTATACACACATTCACTATGACACTTATACACATTCACTATGACACTTACATTTAGCCATAGACACTTACATTTACACTTATACACACACACACACACACACACACTCACACACAGATTTACTTACACTCACACACAGATTTACTTACACACGCAGATTTACTTACACTCACACACAGATTTACTTACACTCACACACAGATTTACTTACATTTACACTTTACACACAATAATAACAATAATATCATCAGATTGTTTGCCACTCACACACAGATTTACTTACACACGCAGATTTACTTACACATATAACGTATAATTTATTAAAACATTTTATGTTTTAATTAAACACGTACATTTATATTACTCATTCAAATATAACTAAAATTATTTCAAAGTTTCTTAAAACTTCTATAATAAATCAATCATTATCTTTGAACAAAGAAATTATTATTAACTGTTAATACTTTTTGTTTATAAATTTTATAACTATCAAGTTTTAAAATAACTTTTACTAAAATTTTATGAAATTTTATTAAAAACATATATTTTACGTACCTTAAAGCAATAAATCAGTAAATCAGTAAGGTCAGCCCCTAGCACCCCTCTATACCAAGCTATGCCACGTTATGTTCTATTGACTTACTGATTTACATCATCTTTAGCCATGTAATAAGTATAAAAATAACAAAATAAGTTCTTCTCTGCTAACATAACATGTATTTTATTAAAATCTTTCTAAGTTCTTATTTAAAAATAACAATTATTCACTTACATTTATATTATTCGCTCGATGTTAACTAAAAATATTTCAAAGTTTTTTTAAATAATTCGGATTTTCTTTATTATTATTATTATTATTATTATTATCTATGTACATTGACAATCCATCACGAGAAAACACAACAACCCGCACTCCTTACAGATACGAAACTGACCTCTCTCTGTAAAATGTGTTGAAATAACTACTTTAGGCCTAAAATTAGGATAATCCTTTTTGTATCCTGGGGCGATTTAGACCTAATTCCAGGTCAAAATATATTTCAAACTGACCTTTTTCTGTAAAATGTGGTGCAATAACTACGTTAGGCCTAAATTTAGGCATAAATTTAGGATAAGCCTTTTTGTATCCCAGGCCGATTTAAGCCTAATACCAGGTCAAAAGGTAATTCCAGTATAGACAAGAATCGAGAATCAATGTTATTATTATTTTATAAATATATTTCAAACTGAAACATGCTGGATCGGTAAGATCCTTTAAGCAGGTAAGAAGGAAATGTTTACCTTTCTTGTGAGTGGACGGAGTAATCCTTATCTCTATATGACCTCGTATGTGATTGGTCGAGAATTATTTTATCGCTTTTTTGGTTTTACGTATGTAAAAACATGTTTTTTCATATCCTGAACCTGGGACTCGTTTATTTAAACTCTTAACATACATGTAAATATTTATTTAAGAAAGTAAAAATAAGGATAATAAAAACTTTACTATATAATTAGAAATTTAATAATCATTATCTTACAGTAATTTATATATATATATATATATATATATATATATATATATATATATATATATATATATATATATATATATATATATATATATATATATATATATATATAAATATATATATATATATATATATATATATATATATATATATATATATATATATATATATATATATATAAGGCTAAAATTAAATATATACAAGAGTGTTAAATATATTTACAATGATTTTATATATAAGGTTCACATTAAATATAATACAGGAATATTATTATATATAACACTTCCACATACATTTTACACATAATGTTTATGATTATTTTATATTAAAATTCTCTTAATCTTTGCAAATATGCCAATCATTTATATCATTATCGATGATATAGTTTCGTGTCTCATTAATACATTCAGTTAACACATACGTAAAAAGTTCCCGCTCAGATATCATAGTATATTTACATTCGGGGTCACCTGCATAAATACTTTCTTGCCATTGTTTTCTAAGTAGATAAATGAATTTCTGTACGTCTATAGAACTTAGGAAGCGATCGATGATGTGCGTAGGATCATCAATCAGGGTTTTCTTAAATGCGTAGTATTCTTGGTATAACATGTAATGAATTACGGTCACGTAATTAGATAACACAAATGTCTTCTTCATCTGTATTAACATTCGCTTACGTACCTCTAACATATATTTCATCTGCGCTAGGCCTGAAATGTAGAATCCAAATGATGTAGGTTCAAATAATTCTGATTTTCTTTATTATTATTATTATCTAACTTCCAAACTGATTATGTTTTGATGTTTATAAAATGCTAGAGTAAGTTGCTTATCGCTGGTTTCTTCGCACAGGTTAATAACTGTTTCGGTCCAGTTTAAAGCTGAGCTTGGTTTAAAGTATTCTGTAAGCCACTCTTCAGTGTGATTACATATACAAAGTAATTCATCTGGACTCACGAAAATACGCTTGGTATTATAACAGGGTGATTGGGTAGCACACTTGAAAAATTCAAATCCATCGGGTTTTCTTTTATATAAGAATGAAACCCTACTTCCGGGGATCTTGATTTCCCACTGGATAATGTCTTGGATTGAGGTATACTTGTTAAGGTGATTCATGATATACACTTAGTGAAAATAGAACACTTTTATTACAAACCAGAGAACTTGTGCACCGCTTAACAGCTAAAACGAGTATGATTTTAAAATGAGTTTGGGTCTAAAACACGCATCCTCAAATATAATTTTCATCCAATCACAGGTAAGGTTCAGGATATGAAAAAACATGTTTTACATACGTAAAACCAAAAAAGCGATAAAATAATTCTCGACCAATCACATACGAGGTCATATAGAGATAAGGATTACCCCGACCAATCACAAGTAAGGAAAACATTTCCTTTTTACCTGCTTAAAGGATCTTACCGATCCAGCATGTTTCAGTTTGAAATATATTTATAAAATAATAATAACATTGATTCTCGATTCTTGTCTATACTGGAATTACCTTTTGACCTGGTATTAGGCTTAAATCAGCCTGGGATACAAAAAGGTTTATCCTAAATTTAAGCCTAAATTTAGGCCTAACGTAGTTATTGCACCACATTTTACAGAAAAGGTCAGTTTGAAATATAGCTTTGAATTCAGGAATTAGGTCTTAAATCGCCCTGGATACAAAAAGGGATTATTCCTAATTTTAGACCTAAAGTAGTTATTTCAACACATTTTACAGAGAGAGGTCAGTTTCGTATCTGTAAGGAGTGTGGGTTGTTGTGTTTTCTCGTGATGGATTGTCAATGTACATAGATAATAATAATAATAATAAAGAAAATCCAAATTATTTAAAAAACTTTGAAATATTTTTAGTTAACATCGAGCGAATAATATAAATGTAAGTGAATAATTGTTATTTTTAAATAAGAACTTAGAAAGATTTTAATAAAATACATGTTATGTTAGCAGAGAAGAACTTATTTTGTTATTTTATACTTATTACATGGCTAAAGATGATGTAAAGCAGTAAGTCAAAAGAACATAACGTGGCATAGCTTGGTGTAGAGGGGTGCTAGGGGCTGACCTTACTGATTTACTGATTTATTGCTTTAAGGTACGTAAAATATATGTTTTTAATAAAATTTCATAAAATTTTAGTAAAAGTTATTTTAAAACTTGATAGTTATAAAATTTATAAACAAAAAGTATTAACAGTTAATAATAATTTCTTTGTTCAAAGATAATGATTGATTTATTATAGAAGTTTTAAGAAACTTTGAAATAATTTTAGTTATATTTGAATGAGTAATATAAATGTACGTGTTTAATTAAAACATAAAATGTTTTAATAAATTATACGTTATATGTGTAAGTAAATCTGCGTGTGTAAGTAAATCTGTGTGTGAGTGTAAGTAAATCTGTGTGTGTGTGTGTGTGTGTGTGTGTGTGTGTGTAAGTGTAAATGTAAGTAAATCTGTGTGTGAGTGTAAGTAAATCTGTGTGAGTGTAAGTAAATCTGTGTGTGAGTGTAAATGTAAGTGTGTGAGTGTAAGTAAATCTGTGTGTGTGTGTGTGTGTGTGTGTGTGTGTGTAAGTGTAAATGTAAGTGTCTATGGCTAAATGTAAGTGTCATAGTGAATGTGTGTGTATAAGTGTCATAGTGAATGTGTGTATAAGTGTAAGTGTGTGTGTGTGTGTGTGTGTGTGTGTGTGTGTGTGTGTGACCGCGTGTGTATAAGTGTAAATGTAAGTGTCTATGGGTAAATGTAAGTGGCATAGTGAATGTGTGTATAAGTGTCATAGTGAATGTATGTATAAGTGTCATAGTGAATGTGTGTTCTAAATAATAATAACAATAGGCATGAAGTAAATAACACTAAGTATAATAATAAAAATAAAAATAAAATAATAAAAATAATAAAAATAATAATAAAAATAAATAAAAATAATAATAAAATAAATAAAAAGTATTAAAACAAAATAAAAAACATAATGTTAATAAATATATGAGTTAAAACAGTAAAACATATGAGTTAAAGCAGTAAAGCAGAAAGTTAAAGCAGTAAAGCAGAAAGTTAAAGCAGTAAAGCAGAAAGTTAAAGCAGTAAAGCAGAAAGTTAAAGCAGTAAAGCAGTAAAACAAAAGCATACTAATCCCTTAGGTGTTAGGTAACACCTCTATTGATTTACTGCTTTAAGGTATGTAATGTATATGAGTTAAAGCAGTAAAGCAGAAAGTTAAAGCAGTAAAGCAGAAAGTTAAAGCAGTAAAGCAGTAAAACAAAAGCATACTAATCCCTTAGGTGTTAGGTAACACCTCTATTGATTTACTGATTTACTGCTTTAAGGTATGTAATGTTAATGTTTTTAATAAAATTTCGTACAATTGTAGTAAAATAAAATGTTTATACATCAGACACTCTGGTTTTTTCTTCTTACATACAATTTTTAAAAATTTATAAATTAAAAAGTATTAAGTAAAAATATAAAAGATGTCTGTAATGAGTTACAGTTTTAGGTTCGCGAAAATGTTTTTAATAAAAATGTTTAAGTATGAAATAAAAATGAATGACTCATAGTATATTTGAAAAGAAATTCTTTGAAATGTTTAAGTATGAAATAAAAATGAATGACTTATAGTATATATATATTTTTCATTCCCGCAGGAATATTGCGCCTGCGGGCGCACGCGGCGGGCGGGTAATATTGCGCCTGCGGGCGCACGCGGCGGGCGGGAACGCGGCGGGCGGGGACGCGGCGGGTCGCACCTGCGGGTGCGGGGTTGTCAGCCTTCACGCGGAGGGCGCACGCTGCGCCCTGGTGGTTAGCTTATGATCTAGGGGAAGACATTAATATTAACTCTGTTCTTTAATGTAGGGTAGAGATGAGCCATCAAAGATGATTTCATCAAAGATGAATCATCAATATAGATGGTATCAAAGATGACGTCATCAAAGATGAGTCATCAAAGATGAACCTTCAAAGTTGAGGCATCAAAGTTGAGGCATTAATGCTGAGGCATCAAAGTTGAGGCATCAAAGTTGAGGCATCAAAATATCGAGTGTGTGAGTGTAAGCGTAAGTGTATCTGTGTGCGGGTGTGAGTGTATATGGTTTAATGTAAGTGTCTATGGAGAGTGTAAGCGCTTATAAGTGTCATAGTGTGTATAAGTGTCATAGTGAATGTGTGTATAAGTGTCATAGTGTATGTGTGTAGGTGTGTGTGCAAGTAATATATATATAGGCTATAAGTGATAGAAAAAGACTAACTCATAGTAGGAAGCATCCTAGCAGGTTGTAATATACACCAATCGAATCCTCATACCTTATAACCTAGGGGTAGACACCCATATTAGGGCTATTCTGGGCTCAGGGGAGGCTAGAAAAGGCTTGAAAAAAGTGGCACTCAGTTGGCACTATGTGGCACTCACTTGGCACTATGTGGCACTCACTTGGCACTCATTGGCACTCATTGGCACTCATTGGCACTCACTTGGCACTCACCTGGCACTCACCTGGCACTCATCTAATACTCATAGAACACTAATAGAACATCCCTAGATACTTCTTACGGTGATTGGGAACCATCAAAGCCATCAAGTTATCGTGGGTCAAAATTGACCCATGGTATATGGCAGGGTCAAGGCTGAAATATCATGTTCAAACAAGGTTAAGACATCAAAAAAGGGCTAAGTCCCTAAAGGAAGGACAAAAAATTACCGTGGGTCAAAATTGACCCATGGAAGACCAAAGGGTTGGTCGTGTGTTTGTACGTGTGAATAAGTGTAAATGTAAGTGTATATGGTAAATGTAAGTGTCATAGTGAATGTGTGTATAAGTGTCATAGTGAATGTGTGTATAAGTGTGTGTGTGTGTGTGTATGTGTGTGTGTGTGTGTGTGTGTGTGTGTGTGTGTGTGTGTGTGTGTGTGTGTGTGTAGGTGTTCAAGTTAGGATAGATCCATACATGCGTTCAAGTTAGGAACGAAATATGTGACGGGTGGGGCACGAGTGGCCAGAAAATTGGCGTGGGCCAAAATTGACCCATGGTATATGGCAAGGTCAAGGCCTAAATATCATGGTCAAACAAGGTTAAGACTAAGCCCCTAAAGGAAGGACAATAAATTACCGTGGGTCAAAATTGACCCATGAAGGACAAAAAATTAACGTGGGTCAAAATTGACCCATGGTATCTGTCAAACTTTGGAGCAAAGGGGAAGGACAAAAAAGGTTAAGACATCAAAAAATAGGGCTAAGCCCCCTAAATGAAGATCAAAAATTACCGTGGGCAAAAATTGACCCATGGTCGAAAAATTAGGGGGGCGTAAAATAGGGGGCAATACGTACAACGGTTGCTTACGCAACCGTTTGGCGCAACCCTTCTTCGAAGGGTTGCCAAAAATTAGGGTCCAAAAATTAGGGTTGCCAAAAATTAGGGTTGCCAAAAATTAGGGTTGCCAAACCGTGGGCCAAAAATGACCCATGGAAGACCAAAGGGTTGGTCGAAAAAAGGTAACGGTCAAAAAAGGTCGAGGGAAAAAAAGGTCAAAGCCAGGTAAAAATTTTGGCTCAAAAAAGTCAGGTGGGTCAAGGTCAAGGTCAGTCAAGGTCAAAAAAGGTCAGAAAGGTCGGGTAGGTGGTCAAGGTCTTTTTATATATATATGGATATATATATATATATATATATATATATATATATATATATATATATATATATATATATATATATATATATATATATATATATATATATATATATATATATATATATATATATATATATATATATATATATATATATATATATATATATATATATATATATATATATATATATATATATATATATATATATATATATATATATATATATATATATATATATATATATATATATATATATATACAGTGATGGGCACGGTACATGAAAATTGCTTGGGCGATACCAATACATCGGTACTTTGAAAAAACCTTTGGGCGATACCGGTACTCGGTACTTTGTGAAAGCGTTTGGGCGATACCGGTACTCGGTACTGTATCGCCGGTACATCGATACATCGATACATTTTCATATATGTGGAAAAACAATACTGATAAATGGAATTTCAATAAATAGTTATAATATTACTATAAGGCAAATAGATTTATGTTGTTTCTGTGCTATCTCTTTTAGATTAATTTATATATATATATATATATATATATATATATATATATATATATATATATATATATATATATATATATATATATATATATATATATATATATATATATATATATATATGCAACAAGGAATATTTCCGTAATGATGGCAATTATTATTATTAAATTTGTTGGAATAAAAGATGTCTTAATTAAATCGGAGAGTTATTTTTGCTAATCATTATAGGTTATCGCGTATGCACAGTATGCGAATTTCTCATGAACCTCCGAATTTTCAATAAAACCGTGTAGTTTCGATGCTGAAATTGCATTCTATGGCAGAAATTATTTAGTTTTCATTGAGACCGTCATCCAGATCCAAAACGTTGTTTCCTGGCAATCCTCGTGGGAAGATATTTTCAGCATATGTGCCATGGAGAATAGTTACTACCAATAGTTAGTTGTAATACGTTCAGAAAAGGCTGAATGGGGGTAGAAACCCATATAAATCCTCCATGAAGGGCATATCACATTTATGTGTAATATTTAATATTACATTTGCTACTATTGTCAGCCAACTAAATTATGAATTTCGAAGGTAATATGACACACTACTCTGTTGGGGATCGGTATTCCAGTATAATCGTACAACAGTCAGCGGAGCACTTACGAATTTATAATCGTGTGTCTTAGCACAGCTATTTAATTGTAACATCCGATAACACTATGCCTAATAATATGTATACAACCCAGGAACTGACGGATATGGTTGAGGCGTTTATTCTTGAAGACAAGAATGCCCACAGAGCTACGGAGGTGTATAGACGGAGATATCCAGATCGTTTGGAACCGCATTCCACTATAATGTACAGATTGTACACAGGTTTTCAAGAATAAGGTTTGACCAACTCACCATCTCGCCACCCAAGTCAACCTCCCACCCGTACCCTTGACATGGAGTTTGACTTTCTATTGTATACCACGGAACACCCAACAACCTACTTACGGCAGACAGGAACGGTACGGTGCATTCTACATATGTACAACATTTTTCATTACAGAGCACACATTGTGCACGGTCTGCATCCCGGCGATCCCGGACGTTGGTTGTAGTTCGTAGTCCAAATGTGTTCCATGTTTGACAATAAACTTGACGGGCAGCTCCGTATTTTGTGGACGGATGAGGCCAGGTTTACCAATATTGGCACGATTAATGGGTGGAATTATCGGTACTGGACCGAGGAAAACACCGCATATCACCTACAGCACGTGACACCAGGTAGTTTACTCCATAAATGTGTAGTGTGAACTGCTAGATAATATACTGATCGGGCCGGACATTTACCATAGAAACCTAGATAGCGAATGAAATCAAGAATTTCTGGACACTACTTTGTCAGACCTTCCTCGTGACGTACCATTACAGACACGTCAAAATTTGTACTACCAGCATGAAGGATGCCCAGCACATACAACAAGGGCTGTGCAACATCATCTAAACGTAACACACCCCGGTAGGTGGATAGGAACATGGGGTCCTATTCCGTGGCCTCCTAGATCACCGGACCTTACTCAACTGGAGTATTACCTGTGGGGCTACCTGAAGAATCGTGTCTACGGTGGGTACACAACACCGATAGCATCAGTTAATTACCTCTTAAGTCGAATCACTCACGCTTGTCCGATAGTCGACTCCGAAAATATCACATTGGCAACATGACAAGGGTGGATCAGACGGGCTGAACTTTGCGTATGGAATAAGAGCAGACATTTCGCGCACCGCGTATAATGTATACATGCATATACGATGAAGAATGTACTACATAAATCAGAAGGTACTACAGGAAAGGATTTCATACTATACCGAAATAATACTTATGTATGGACTGTAAATAAACGGATGTGTTACAGAGTTATAAATCATTTCTGTTATAAATCATAACTGTTCATCGTACCTAACTATTAATAGTACCTAATATAAACGTACGCTGTATATGGGGGTTTCGGCCCTCATTCACGATGTTCTAAACCTATTACAACTAACATTTGTTGGTAACTATTACGGCAGCAGCACGTATTTTTCCGCGTGTATTGAGAGGTAACTACCATTTGAATCGAGATGACTGTCTCTATGAACCCTAAATAATTTTTGCCATAAAATGCAATTTAATTATCGGAACCACACGGTTTTATTGAAAATTCGAAGGTTCATGAGCAATTCGCATACAGAGACCCTCTTTATTCCTACAAGTTTCTAAATAATTGACATCATTACGGAAATATTCCGTTGTTGCACATTAGCTGAGACCACACACGCACACACACACACACACACGCATATATATATATATATATATATATATATATATATATATATATATATATATATATATATATATATATATATATATATATATGTTATATATATATATAAATATATATATATATATATATATATATATATATATATATATAGTTATATATATATATATATATATATGTATGCTATTCATATATATATATATATATATATATATATATATATATATATATATATATATATATATATATGTTATACCTATATATATATATATATATATATATATATATATATATATATATATATATATATATATATATATATATATATATATATATATATATATATATATATATATATATATATATATATATGAGACCTGTTGTGTTATAGGAAGAATGGGTCATTTTTGAATTTAAAAAAATAAGTAAAAAATTAAAAAATTGCTAGAACATTAATAAATAGCATTTATAGCAACTTTAGATGCTAAATGAATGCATGGCACATGGAACGCGGTAAATGAATGCATAGTTTACAGGGAGCTTCCCTCCCCGTGCCCCACCGACCCGTGAGTGCTGGAAATATAAAATATATCTTTATTCTTTAGTAACAAAAGTATATATAAGCATATAATTTTTTTAACAAATTGAAGCATCTGGCAGTATTAGTCATGAAGTATGAAATTTGCAGACAACTTTTTTCAGGCTCATTTTCTAAATTTATTTTTAAAACTTTCGTTCACTACGGATCATTTACAACATTTCTTATAAGTTTCATGAAAATCAGTGTAAATCAGCTGGTGTCTTATAATTGATAATTTCGTCCATAGTTATAAATATGATATTTGGAGGCCTACTTTTTCATATAATAATTTAAAAACAAAGTTTTACCACAGAATATTAATAAGTACATTATTTCATAACTATCTAAAAAAAATTAAATTTAAAAAAAAAAAAAACTTCCTATAACAAAGCATGGCCATGATACACCAAAAATGTACCGATTAAAAGTACCGATGTTTTTCGGTACCGGTACACAAAAATTTGATTGGGCGATACCGTTACATCGGTACTTTTCAAAAGTGTTGGGCGATACCGGTATCGGTACAAAATACATCGCCCCCGCCACCCTGTATATATATATATATATATATATATATATATATATATATATATATATATATATATATATATATATATATATATATATATATATATATATATATCTATATATATATATATATATATATATATATATATATATATATATATATATATATATATATATATATATATATATATATATGAGCTGGTTCAATCCTTTGACGTAGATTGGTTTATTTCCTTTTTTTTTCCCTTGGTGTATTTTTTTAAGTGTATGAATAACACATTTTAATATATAAGAAGGGTGTGACGATGGTGGTAATTTCTTAACTATTCGTCATTGCAATTAATGACAAGTCCTGAAACTCACCAAAGGACGAAAATAATGGGAGGTGTTGGAATCACGACGTAAAACAAGGAGGTGGGATGAGAAATAATTTCTTTAAAACACTAAAACTAAGTATATTACAGATTACGTCATTTAAACACTAAGACTAAGCACACTGCTCGAGCTGCTTGCGGTTGAGATATTTTGGGTATTAATGCTATGGTTTGTGTTAGTACGATGATTGGTAAGGGCAGAGTTGGTCTCGTCAGTGGTAAGATCATAATTATGTTGATTCGTTCTTCTGGTGATATCATTGGTCTCCCCTATGTAAACCAGGGGGCAATTATGGCAAGGTACTTTATAGACACAATGGGTTTGGGGATTTTTTGAAACGGGAGGTCTGAGGGTATGTTTTAGAGAAAAAGTGTGATTTTGGGTAAAGGAGATGGATGATGGTAAATGTTTTTTGATGTTACGGTCTAAGTGGAAAGGAAGGGGAAGGAAAGTAGAATTTGTGTTTTTTTGTTGTTGAGAAATTTGAAAGAATTTTCGTTTTGCGTTTTGGAAGGATGAATTAATAATATGGGGAGGATATTTTAATTGTGTGAAGGTGGAGAGGAGGTATTTTGTTTCTGTGTGTAAATGGTTAGGGGAGCAGATTCTCAAAGCTCTAAGGTAAAGGGATGTGAGAGTAGCTTTTTTTATATTTGTTGAATGGGAAGAATACCAGTGAATATATGAGGGGTGGGAGGAAGGTTTTCTATAAACAGCATAAGTAATTTGTGAAGAATTATTCCAGGTTAAAAGTGTGTCTAGGAATGGTAAAGAATTGAGTTTAGGGAGTTCATGTGTGAATTTTATGGAGGGATGAATGTTATTTATAAGGTTTAATATATTATTGAAATCTTTTTGTTGGGGGATGGCTATGAAAATATCATCTACGTAGCGTAGCCAAGTGGTATTTTGTAAATGGGGGTTAGGTAGAATGTGATAATGTTCGATTAATTCCATAAATATATTGGCTATGGTAGGGGAAAGGGGGGAACCCATTGATAGTCCTTGAGTTTGTTTATAGAAATGGTTATTAAAGGAGAAAAGGTTATGGTTGAAGTAAGCTGCATGAGTTGTTTAATGAGGGGGAATTTGTAAGTTAATGAAATATTGTGAGTAGTTAGAAAATTTTCTAGTAAATTTAGGGTAAATGGAAGGGAGCGGAGGTAAAAAGGGAGGTAACGTCAAAACTTAAGAATTTATGGGTGGTGGGTTGAGGGATTGGGCCTTCTGTGAAGTCAGTGGTGTTTTTAATATGGGCAGGGGAAATCTGGCCTATGAGAGGGGTAAGAGCTTTTGACAACCAAGCGGATAATTTATAAGTATTACAATTTGTGTTTGATATGATGGGTCTGAGGGGGATGTTTTGTTTATGGGTTTTTGAAGTCCGTAGAATTGAGATATATGGGTCATGTATGCCTTATTATTTTTGTGAATGTCGGATGATTTTTGTGAGCTGTTTTAACTGGACTATTAAAACTATCTAAAGAGCTTTTTTTAAGGATAAAATATTTTTGGCATTTATTTACAATCGTGGTGGCTTAATATTACTATGTTATTGCCTTTGTCGAATCTCGTGATGGACTTCCCCAAAACAACTATCTACCATTTCTGGATACATTTTTAACTTGGGAACAATCCTCACAAGTCACTGTATGCATTCTATAGAAACCATCCTCCCACCCATCCTATATTCACTGGTATTCATCACATTCCACTAACATAAAAATAGCAACTCTTGCATCCTTATACCTCAGAGCCCTAAAAATCTGCTACTCCAACCACCTACACAAACGGGAAACCAAATACCCCTTCTCTACTTTCACACAACTCAAATATCCCCTTCATATCATCACTTGTCTTCAGAGCAAAAAGAAAATTTACCAAACCTCTCAACAACAAAAGGACACAAATTTAACTTTCATTCCTCTCCCATTACACCTGGATCACAACATCAAAAAAAATTTACCTAAGTCCATATCATTTACCAAAATAATATCTTCTTTCCTTAAAACACTCCCTAAAACCTCCAGTCTCAAGAAATCCCAACAAATTGTGTTTATAAAATACCATGTAGGACTGTCCTATGATTTGTGGAGAGACCACTGACATCACCAGAAGAACTAATCAACACAAATACGATCTTAATACTGATAAAATCAATTCTGCCTCACCTATCATCGCACAAATGCAAACCATAGGATAAATAATAATAAACATTTCTATTTTAAAACATACTAATCAAACACAGAAAAGGAAAATAATAGAATCTGTATATATCCACAACATACCTAATTTCAATAAAACTGCAGGCGACTTGTAAGTCAAAAATTCAAAACTCCATTATATTATCATCAAGTTACTTTAAACAGTTTAAAATGAACACATACCAACTAACAGCTATCTCATATGTTGCACCCCTCTGAATGATGGTTTCTTTAACATTTGCTTCCTGGAAGAGGTTTGACGTTTTAACCGCAAGCGAAAGCTCGAGTAGTACTTAGTCACAGTGTTAGAAGGACAGGTCTTCCAATATGCTTATTTTCATATTTTAAACAAATTATTTTCATCTCATCTCCCTGTTTTACGTCGTGATTCAACACCCCTCCCCATTATTTTCGTCCTTTTGGTGAGTTTCCCCAGGACTTGTCATTAATTGCAATGACGAATAGTTAAGAAATTACCCATCGTCACACCCTTCTTATATATTAAAATGTTTTATTCATACACTTAGAAATAAAAAAAAAAAAAATATATATATACACATATATAAAGAAAAGGATATATATACATATATATAGCATATATATATATATATATATATATATATATATATATATATATATATATATATATATATATATATATATATATATATATTATTTTTTTTATATATATTTTTTTTTATCTATATATCATCATTATCATCATCATCATCTTCTTACAAGTACTATGAGCCTTTCCTCCATATATATATATATATATATATATATATATATATGACGAGTATATATATACTTCTCAGTATTACTATTATCTATATTTTCTATATCTATATATATATATATATATATATATATATATATATATATATATATATTATAATTAACAAAAATAATTAATTATATGAGATATTTGAGTTATCCATATTTTAAAGTTTTCTTTACCTTATAATTGGTTTTATGGGTACCTTATTGTTTTTCTTTCAAATTCAGATATTAGAATTTAAATATATTAATTATTTTTATCCGAAATGTGCATTAAGAACAAGTAAATGTTTATTTAAATTTTTTTTTTTAAATAAAACGAGTGTTTTATTAGATTTTCACTTTAAAAATAAACGTAAAAAAAAAAATTAAATTCACGAATATGTATTGTACATTGTCTTCAAATTTT
The DNA here is from genome assembly GCA_015478945.1 of Trachelipus rathkii. Classification (NCBI taxonomy): domain Eukaryota; kingdom Metazoa; phylum Arthropoda; class Malacostraca; order Isopoda; family Trachelipodidae; genus Trachelipus; species Trachelipus rathkii. The sequence continues at coordinate 37,865 of JABUQX010141498.1, forward strand.
CTCTCCGCTTTTTCGGAGAGGCACGAGCCGTTACCATTTGTCATTGGTTAAAAATAGCATTATTCAATGACGATGATTCTTACACTTTTTGTTAAATTTTACATAATCTTTCATTTGTATTATGTAATGTATTCTTTCAGATGACCTATTTTCACATAAAAAAAAAAAAAAAAAAATTTTATCAAAAAAAAAAAAAAAATTTAAATAAGCTCGTTCATTTCTATAATAATAACTCGTGCTAACACGAGTAAAAGTCGCCACTGATATATATATATATATATATATATATATATATATATATATATATATATTTATATATGTATATAAAATATTATATATATATATATATATATATATATATATATATATATATATAAATATATATATATATATATATATATATATATATATATATATATATATATATATATATATATATATATATATATATATATATATATATATATATATATATATATATATATATATATATATATATATATATATATATATATATATATATATATATATATATATATATATATATATATAGTATATAATCAAAGCAATTTTTCGCCGAGTTTGGTATGTATTATAATAGAAGGCCTTATTTATATATTTATTAAAAAGTTTTTACAAGAGTCTTCATAAGATGTTAAACGTAAGCTTTCGGTCCTTAATTTTCTGGACCCTCCTCAGACGATTTTATTTGAAGACTAAATAAAATTATTAAAATTTTGTAAGATTATGTAAAACAGTTGAAATATGAAAAGTAGTTTAAATTTAAGTAAATTTTGCTTTTATATTTTTGAAAAATGGTGTGGTGGTAAGAATGTTGTTTAGTGTGGGATTGAACGTATATTCTCCTTTTTGTAGGTTAAAATTAGGAAGGTTCTGTATGCATAGTGATTCTAGGAGTTTACGTTTGGTGGGGTCTAGTACCTCTAAGATTGGGCACGTATCTTTTATGTTAATGTTGTGATTGAGACTAGATCTATGTGAGGTGAGAGCAGAATTTTGAGAGTCGGATGTTAGATCGTGTTTATGTTGACCGAGTCTTCTGATAAAATTATTTGTTTCATCTATGGCCTTTCCTTTTCTTTGCAGAAAAATGACCACCTACTTCAATTCTGTACAGATTTCGAAACCTGGAAAAAACGTACTTCAAACTCTAACATTAACCATGATTTCTTAAAAGGTTTGCTTCTGGACGGGATCATCTCTACTGCACATATTAACAAAACACCGAAGAAATTCTACGACGCTCTAACCTCTCTAAAAAGGAATAATAATTTGGTAATTTCAAGATCTGATAAAGGACAGAATCTCGTTATCTTAAACAAAGATGATTATCTCTCAAAATGTACTGATCTACTTAACGACATCTCTACTTACACTTTACTCAATAAAAACCCTCTTCAAAATTCACACAACACTTTCAATCACAAACTTAAACTCATCATTAAAGATCACCCAAACCTTCTTCCTGATCTAAAACCCAAACTACCCCGCATACCTCAATTCTACGGTGTTCCTAAAACACATAAAAACAACATCCCTGTCAGACCTATAATCTCCAACATTAATTCAGTTACATATAAACTCTCCTCATGGCTGTCCAAACAACTAAAACCATTACTTGGACATATTTCACCCTCCCACCTAAAAAACTCTGAAGACTTTATTCAAAAAACACACAACATTTTGCCTCATAACAATCACTTTCTCAGCTTTGACGTTACTTCCCTTTTCACGTCAGTTCCCGTTCCTTTTACCATCTCTCTATTAGAAAGATTCTTTAACGAAAACAACTACAACCTAGATTACCCTTTTCCTCTCCTCAAACAACTAATTTTACTCACCCTTGAACACAATTTCTTCCATTTTAACAACACTTACTACAAACAAAACTCTGGTCTAAGCATGGGATCTCCCCTCTCCCCAATTCTTAGTAACATATTTATGGAACTATTAGAACACTTTTTCATACTTAACCACCCTCTCCTGTCCAACACCACATGGCTTCGCTATGTGGATGATATTTTTATCTCCACTCCCTTAACCACAAACCCAACTCTCATTCTTGACTACATCAACTCTATCCACCCTAATATAAAATTTACAATGGAACTCTCTAACAATCACACCCTACCTTTCCTTGATACCCTCCTCTCTTGGAACAACAGCCCTACCCTACTCTTTAGCGTTTATCGTAAACCTACTTCCAACCCTTCTTACATTCATTGGTACTCCACACATTCTCAACATATTAAATCTGGTGTTCTATCCTCTCTCTTCCTAAGAGCTCTACGCATCTGTTCTCCTACTCTTCTTCATAATGAAATTAAATACATTTTCAGTACGTTCAAGAAACTATCTTATCCAACCTACATTATCAAAAGTTCACTTAAAAAAGCAAAAAATAATTTCTACAACCCAACCACCGTGACCAACACACAATCCCTCACCTATTTACCCATTCCTCACCTACCACATAAACAAATCCTCAAAACTTTACCTTCATCCTAAAGACTAACTTCCTCTAACACCTCTTCTCTCAAAAGAATCTTCAAACCTCCAACTCACTTACAAAATAACATCTCACAATGCATATACAAAATCCCCTGCCATCAATGCCCCTCACATTATATAGGTGAAACAAATAATTTTATCAGAAGACTCGGTCAACATAAACACGATCTAACATCCGACTCTCAAAATTCTGCTCTCACCTCACATAGATCTAGTCTCAATCACAACATTAACATAAAAGATACGTGCCCCATCTTAAAGGTACTAGACCCCACCAAACGTAAACTCCTAGAATCACTATGCATACAGAACCTTCCTAATTTTAACCTACAAAAAGGAGAATATACGTTCAATCCCACACTAAACAACATTCTTACCACCACACCATTTTTCAAAAATATAAAAGCAAAATTTACTTAAATTTAAACTACTTTTCATATTTCAACTGTTTTACATAATCTTACAAAATTTTAATAATTTTATTTAGTCTTCAAATAAAATCGTCTGAGGAGGGTCCAGAAAATTAAGGACCGAAAGCTTACGAAATTTAACATCTTATGAAGACTCTTGTAAAAACTTTTTAATAAATATATAAATAAGGCCTTCTATTATAATATATATATATATATATATATATATAATATATATATATATATATATTTATATATATATATATATATATATATATATATATATATATATATATATATATATATATATATATATATATATATATATAGAGGTATACATAATTACAAATACAACATAACATCATCTACCTTTTTCCCCAAGACCGGGGGTGGGCTCAGACATTATAACTG
>JABUQX010141499.1:0-17500 GCA_015478945.1 Trachelipus rathkii
AAAACCGAAGGTTTTCTAAACAATAAATTTAATAAATAATTAATTAATTAATTAATTAATTAATTAATTAATTAATTAATAAATAAATAAATAAATAAATAAATAAATAAATAAATAAATAAAATAAATAAATTAAAAAATAAATAAAAATAAAAAAAAAATAAAAATAAATAAAAAATTAAAAAATAAATAAATAAAAAAAAAAAATAATTTTAATAATAAATAAATAAATAATAAATAGTTTATGCAGGGATGATATTCTATTTTCTGCTGTTTGTTTGTACAGCCGTCAGCCTGGAATGGCGTGTTCCGACGAGTGCAACCCTTTCTGGAAATTTTCTTTAGAAGTTGTAGAAATGCACGGAGTGCGTAAGAGAAGAAGAAGAAGGGAAGAAGCGAGGAAATGAGAAGGAGGAAGAAGGACGAAGGAGGAATGAGGAAGAAGGAGGAACGAGGAAAAGAATGGTGTTTGGAACCCCCCGGAGGAGGGTCCCCAACTGAAATAAAAGAAGTTTAAATGCACGGAGTGCATAAGAGAAGATGGAGAAAGGAGGAAGACAGAGTTGGTACAGGCACCGGTGCTGGAGCCTGTGCGGTGCTGAGTTAGTAAACATTCGTTTAGCCTCAGACTGACATTTCTATTTTTCAAAATCTCGTTTTCTTTTTATAAACGTCAACTAAAATATATTGTTTGTCCTAATTTATTTTATAAGTTTTATTTTATAAGTTTTATAAGTTTCATTTGACATTTATTCTTTATGTTTTTAATTTTTGCTTTCAATTTAAATTTTTTAATTACTTTTTAAATTTTATTTGTTTTCTTTTTTAAAATTTTTATTCTTTTTATGTTTATAACGTAAAATTTGTAATGTTTTACATACCCTAAATCAGTAAATCAGTTAATCAAGCTACCCACTCCACCCTCCTACCCATCCATGATCTATTGATCTATTGATCTATTGATCAATTGATCTATTGATCTATTGATTCAAGTCATATTTTGTATAACATAACACAAAAACTTTTATTTATTTGGTTTTGTTTTCTTTAAATATTTTGTTTTTACTAAAAATTTATTCTTTTTATGTTTATAACTTAAAAAAATTTGCATTTTTACATACCCTGAATCAGTAAATCAGTAAAGCAGTAAATTTGTTACGTTAACATATATTCGTAGGTCTGTATGATAATAAGACAAGGTTATGATAAATTTTTGTTAAATATTACAATGTTAATGTAACAAATTTTTTACATTAATAAAGCTAACCTAACATACCTTACGTATGAATAATTGCATTTTGATGAAGGTAGTGTCAATTCATAGTTCAAGATGTTGGTATCTTTGATAGATTGGTCATTTTGTTAAGGGATTTTGTTAGATAATACTGCTTTAGCTGTTGCTGGTATGTTGGAAAAGTTGGGATACATTGAGTTTTGTATGTCTTGTTAGCTACTTCACCTTTGATAAGTATCGAACTTTGTTGATGTTAGCTGTTTATTCGTGCTTAAGGTATGCTAGGTTTGTTGTTGTACATTATATTCTTAGCTCAGGTGATGTTATGTTAGTTTTATTAATGTAAAAAATTTGTTACGTTAACATATATTCGTTGATCAGTGTATAAAGAACTTTATTTTTATGTTATGTTTCCCCAAAATGATACTCCAAAAAAACTGATTTTTAAAATATTAAAAAATCTTAATATAATGGAAGGGTGGGGAGGGTGGGGTGGGTGGTTTGATTTACTGATTTACTGATTTACTGCTTTAGGGTATGCAAAAACGCAAAATTTTTTAAGTTATAAACATAAAATGAAATAAATTTTAGTTAAAACAAAATCTTTTTAAACAGAATAAGCAAAAATAAATAAAAGTTTTTAAAAAATATATAGATTATTTTAAATAAATAAAATAAAAATAAATAAAACTAAAATAAATAAATAAATAACTAACTTTTAACAAAATATAAATATAAAGAATAATAGAAACGTAAAAGAAAATACATAACAAAACGAAATGTTTATATTAAACATGTGAAAAATGTAAATGTCTTCCAGCGACGTTTAGAAAATGTTGCACATCTGCTTGACATCATAGAAATAGCAGTCATGTGATCAGTAAGTTAGTACGATGATTGCCAGGCTAATGTATTAAGTAAAGTGTCTATAATTATTGTGTGTGTGTGTGTGCGTGTGTGTGTGTGTGTGTGTGTGTGTGTGTGTGTGTTAGGTTTGTTATGTTCATATACATATATAGTTGATATAATAATAATAATAATAATAATAATAATAATAATAATAATAATAATAATAATAATAATAATAAACTACTGTTTAAGATAAAAACAGATGTTAAGTAAGGACAAAAGTAATAAATCTCGTTACCCTTCTCATGTGTCAAAAGATATCGGGTACAAAGTAATAAATCTCGTTACCCTTCGCATATGTCAAAAGATATTAAGATTAATGAGTCATTCCTCGAATTTCATTGGCTGTCCGTGATGGCATAGCAAATGCAGTTCTCTGATTGGCTATCCTTGAGTGTAACAAGATTACGTAATGTTTAGGTGTCGGTTAGAGAGCAATTTACCAACCAATGAATGTTCTATTGTGACCTGCAGGCAAAGTGATCGCACGCGTTATAGGTGTATGGTAGAATAATAATAATAATAATAATAATAATAATAATAATAATAATAATAATAATAATAATAATAATAATAATAATAATAATAATAATAATAATAATAATAATAATAATAATCAGATAAATTTTTATGTGTTGTGTATAGTAAAGATTGAGATTGCTATGCTGACTTCTGCTGGTAAGTTGAAACTTCTAATTTTAGTTACCTTGTTAATGAATGTTTTATGTCAGTTAGGCTAGGATGAGATATATTTTTGTTTAGTTTTCAATATTACAATGTTAATGAAAAATTAACATTAATATTTTAGAGATATGTTTGGAAAAGTGTTGTATATTTTCATTTAACTTGAACGTTTGATATATTAAACATTTAACAACAACAAACAATAACAATTAAACAACAACAAACATTTCAACAACAACAACAACATTTCAACAGCAACAACAACAACATTTCAACAACAACAACATCAACAACTGCAACAAATGCAACAACAACTACAGCAAAGAATTTATTTTTATGTTATGCTATACAAAATATGACTTGAATCAATAGATCAATAGATCAATAGATCACGAATGGGTAGGAGGATAGAGTGGGTAGCTTGATTAACTGATTTACTGATTTACTGCTTTAGGGTATGTAAAAATGCAAATTTTTTAAGTTATAAACATAAAAAGAATAAATTTTTTAGTAAAAACAAAATGTTTAAAGAAAACAAAACAAAAAAAAAAAGTTTTTGTGTTATGTTATACAAAATATGACTTGAATCAATAGATCAATAGATCATGGATGGAGGAGGATAGAGTGGGTGGTTTGATTAACTGATTTACTGATTTACTGCTTTAGGGTATGTAAAAATGCAAATTTTTTAAGTTATAAACATAAAAAGAATAAATTTTTTAGTAAAACCAAAATGTTTAAAGAAAACAGAACAAAATAAAAAAAAGTTTTTGTGTTATGTCTATACAAAATATGACTTGAATCAATAGATCAATAGATCATGGATGGGTAGGAGGATAGAGTGGGTGGTTTGATTAACTGATTTACTGCTTTAGGGTATGTAAAAATGCAAATTTTTTAAGTTATAAACATAAAAAGAATAAATTTTTTAGTAAAAACAAAATGTTTAAAGAAAACAAAACAAAATAAATAAAAGTTTTTATGTTATGTCTATACAAAAAGATACTTATAATATGACTTGAATCAATAGATCAATAGATCATGGATGGGTAGGAGGGTGGCTGGAGGGTAGTTTGATTTACTGATTTACTGATTTACTGCTTTAGGGTATGTAAAACATAACAATTTAATTAAAAAATATGACTTGAATCATTAGATCAATAGATCAATAGATCATGGAAGGGTAGGAGGGTGGCTGGATGGTAGTTTGATTTACTGATTTACTGTTTGTGGTGTAAACATATCAATTTGTTATACAAAATATGACTTGAATCATTAGATCAATAGATCAATAGATCATGGAAGGGTAGGAGGGTGGCTGGAGGGCAGTTTGATTTACTGATTTACTGCTTTACTGATTTACTGATTTACTGATTTAGGGTATGTAAAAATGCAAATTTTTTTAAGTTATAAACATAAAAAGAATAAATTTTTAGTAAAAACAAAATGTTTAAAGAAAACAAAACAAAATAAATAAAAGTTTTTGTGTTATGTTATACAAAATATGACTTGAATCAATAGATCAATAGATCAATTGATCAATATGTGTCTTTAAACACACAGTATTTAATTTTGTTTGGGCAAAGAAGAGATATGAGTCAGGTCAATGTTGTGGCTACCCAAATGTTGTTCCCTACTCAGCGTAAAGAGTTCCTAAAAGTATAAAGAAGTACCTCTATCCTCACGGTTATTTACTCTTGTGCAGCTTCATCCTAAGAACACGCATAGAGGTTACTGTACAAAGATCTTTGCCACGAGATTGGTGAAACAGATGACATACTCTGAATGTAATGGAGTACCTAGTAGCAGATTATTTACCCTTATGAGAAAATTTAAAAACCTGAAACCTTCTGAAAAACGTAAACTGATCTGTGAAGATGAAAAATTTATACAATGTATAGCAGAAGTATGCCTAAATCTTATAAAAGGAAATGTTCCTTTAAACAGACCTCAGAAGGTAAAGCTACGTCGTCATAGAAACATCATTAAAAACTCTCCCTCAACATTGAAGAAAACTTAAAAATAAAAAGAAGCTATTACAGAAAGGTGGAGGTGTGTTCCTACCTTTACTCTTTTCCGTTATAGCACCTTTGATAACCAAGTGGCTTGCTCAATGATGAAGAAGGTAGTGGTTTTACCCTACAGCGATTATGAGAAGTTGAAATATAATACAGGAACCCTACCTCTACAACAACAACAACAACAACAACAACAACAACAACAGATCGGTTATAACCCTTATCAACCATTGATTCAACAGCAGCCTTTGAGTTTATATGATCCGCAAGTTGAACAGATAAATAATTACGAGAAGGAACTGTATCATATATTAAACTCTGATGTTAACATTCATGAAAAAAGAATTCTATATCAAAATGCTATACAAAAATTAGTAGATCTAAAAGTTTTATTAAATTCACCCAAGGAAGATTCGGCACCAGATACTAAGATTGAAGTGAAAAGAGAAGATAATTTTAAACATATACTCAAGGAAAGCTTACCAATGAGGAATAAGAAAACGGGTTTAGCTCTATATAAGATTTTAAAAGATCAGCTTACTTGGAATGAACTCGGTCAAATCATTATTGACGGAGAAACAATAGCAGGATCGAATATTGTTGACTTGATATCTGATCTCTCGCGTGATTGGAAGAAGGCTCCTGTGACAGGATGGAACAGGATCAAACAAGAACTTCAAACTATTAATTTTCCGAGAACTTTAATCCAGAATAAACAAAGATTAACGGAACTGGATAATATTCCAATGTCTCCTAGACCAGATGTGAGTCCCTCTGGTACTTCTTTTGCATCGGACAGATTAAAGATGATAAGTAGAAGTACATTACGTTCAAGTGCAGGAAGAATAAGAAAAAAACCATACATCGCTTCAAAATGGATTAGTTCCTAATTATTTATTGTACTTTTTTATATGATTGTATTGTTTGTAATTTTAAATTATGTATATAACCTATGTTATCTTTCTGTATACATGTGTTATTTCTTTTTAGATTTGTAATTTAAAATAGTTAATATTATTTTGTAATTGAAAATAAAATATTTCATATAGACATTCGGTTTTTATATCACCTTTCAGTATAAATGAATATGTTTTTTATTGATAATGTCATTGTGAGTCATGGAGGCTAAGGAGGCGGTCGATAAATATTACTTTGATGTGAAACAGCCTTACAGTTATGGAGGCTTTTCAAGGTTCGCTTCAAGGTTTCCTCATATAAATAAAAAAGAATTGAAAAATTATTTACAAGGTGAGGATGCTTTTACCCTACATAAACCTATACGAAAAAAATTTCCAACACGAAAAACCGTAGCCCCCCACTTAGATAATGTATGGCAACTTGATTTGACTGAAATGATAAAATATAAAGTTTACAATGAAGGGTATCAATACATTCTTTTTGTAATAGATGTATATTCCAGGTATTTATGGTTAAAGGTTTTAAAAGATAAAAAATCAAAGACTGTAGCTGCTGCAGTCAGAGAAATTATAAATGAGGATAACAGATATCCTCAAATGATGTGGACAGATAAAGGTTCAGAATTTTTAGGTAAAGAGTTTCAAGAAATAGTTACAGAGTATGATATAGGGTACTATAACACATTTTCAGTTAATAAAGCTGCAATTGTGGAAAGAGTACAAAGAACTATAAAAGAAAGAATGCATAGATATTTCACGAAGATGAATACATTTAAATATATAGATATACTGCAAGACTTGGCTTATTCTTATAATAGGTCTTATCATAGAACACTTAAGAATACCCCTCTAGAGATGGTGAAGACAAAACCCTCAGTTCCTAGTCGTCCTGTACGGAAAATAAAAGATAACACAGGCATTAAAGTAGGAGATTATGTGAGAGTGTCTAGGACAGATGAAAATTTCAGAAAAGGGTACGAAACAGGATGGTCGAGAGAAGTTTTTAAAGTAGATACCGTCAGAGAATTTCCGAGAGATGGGTTAAAATTATACTATCTTGAGGATTTAGATGGCGAACAAATAAAAGGAGGGTTCTATAAACAAGAAATACAGAAAATACGGTTTGATCCTAAGAGTCACGAGTATAAAATAGAAAAAATATTAGGATCTAAAGGAAAAGGTAAAAATAAACAGTATCTTGTCAAATGGGTAGGTTACCCAGCGAAGTTTAATAGTTATATAAATGCTAGTGAAATTAAGAAACATTGATCAGTTTACTTTGTGAACATGGAGAGTGAAGATCATTTCTATTTAACTCTGCCATCATCGGCTTCTATGGACCTATATCCTGAAAATAAAATATCAGACTATACAACCCAGTTATTGAACCCTATAACTTTCGAGCGAGAAATATATTAAGTGAAATAATTCTCGACGCCGATATAGAGAATAGGCCTGATTCATATTTGGCGTTTACGATATTTAGAAATGTTGATAGTGTTAAAAATGTATTAAAAATTAACGCTGATATGGCGGTCATCAAACGAGCCGACAAAGAATATTTCTTTGAAAGATATTTAATAAACCGCGGTCTCTATAAATCGGTTACTGATGTGTTCATAGACTTAAACAAAAAATTTGAAGCAAGTCAGTTATGTAAAGATTTAGTGTTTCTTGTTAATAAATCCGTTAACGAAGATAACGCGTTAATCACTTTAAAATCTCAAACTCATGTGAACCTGAAAGATAGAAGTTTATTTATTTTCCGCCCTTCAACCTGGTTTCGTAATTGTAGTTACTCACATGCAGACTCAATATTGAGAAATAACGATATCAAACCATCTCTAAAGGATCTAATACGTTATATACCAACGATGGAAGAGTATGTCTCAAAAAATGACACTGAGAATTCATTACATTTTGTATGCATGCCTTCTAAGATGTTTCAAGATCCTGGTATGGCCTATGTTTATACAGATATTATAGACCATCAGTATGTAGGGAACACTAAAGCCTCTTTGTTAAGAGTAGTTCATTTTCCTAAAGGTCGTAAAGTTATAAGCTTTCCTAATGTCCACTACTTACCGTTGAGTAAGACCCAACTGAGTTCGATTCGTATTTATATAAGAGACGTGGAAGGTAATCCATACCCATTCACAATTGGGACAGCAGTGTGTAAAGTACACATAAGAAAGAAGCTCCGGTAAATAATAATAATAATGGAAAGAGAAAGAATCTTCAGGGGTTCAAGAATGCAGAGGGGATATGGTTTAGGAGGATTTTTTGCTTCGTTATTTCGTAGAGCTATCCCTTTGTTTAAATCAGGAGGTAAATACATCGCTAAAAAAGCAGCCAGAACGGGAATAAACACAATCCAGGATATTATGGGGGGTGTCGACCCTCGTAGTGCTGTAAAACGTCGACTAGCCGATGTTTCAGATGAAATGCTAGATGATGTTAAACGAAAAATACGACGTAAGATGACTGGTCAAGGTGTAGGTGGTCGTAAAAAACCTGTAAAGAGGAATAATAAAGGACCACTAAAGAAAAAGTGTATTGATGTGTTTGCTCTCTAATAACAGTGATAAGTGGTAACTTTTTTTTTTTACATAAATAATAATAACCTGCATCTATTTCGTATATAAGAAATGTTTAAACATATCTCTCCTCATTATACGTCAAGCGATTGTAGTAGCAAGATGCATTTCCTCCATCCCTCTAGCCCCGACTGTTGTAAGAGTGAATTGGATCTCTTTTCTGTGAATCCTACACAGATCAGTGTGAGTGAATCCAATTTTATTAGTATTAATCCCGTTCACGCAATCACAAATACCGATGTACCTCTCGAATTCAACATCCCCGGCACTTCTGACCAATATCTTGATCCTTCGAATGTGTTTTTATATCTGAAGACTAAGTTAGTAAACGAAGATGGTTCAAATCTCACAGGTACCGATCACATAGTATCCACCGAAACAAATTTCCTGTATACATGTTTCAATCAACTTGAGGTGTTTTTAAATGAAACATCTCTAGGAGCATCAGCTGCAAGTTACCCATACCGAAGTTATATCGAAACTCTACTAAATTATTCAGATGATGCTAAACAGTCCCATTTACAATCATGCGGATACTACAATTTAAAAGATGCAGAGACACATAGGGACAAGGCAGCTAAATCTAAAAATAACACTTACGAATATTATGGACGTGTAAACGGTGATATATTCTCTCAGGAAAGACTTATTCTACCATCAGTGGACACCCGCATCAGGTTAACTAGATCTACCCCTCAATTTGCCCTTAATGTTCAAAGCAACGCTACAGCCACAACTACCGCTCCAAAACCTATTTTCAAATTACTGGATGCTTATCTTTATGTCCGTAAAGTGAAATTATCTCCCTTTAAACATATGGAAATCGAGAAATCTCTTTTGTCCGATACAGCAAAATATCCAATCAAGAGAATTGAGACTAAAATTTTTAACTTTACCCAAGGATTATCGAGTATTAATATACCTAACATCGTCAATGGTAGCTTACCTCAGAAGGTAATAATAGGAATTGTAGAACACGATGCCTATTCTGGAAACTATGGGAAGTCTGCCTTTAAATTTACCCATTTCGGTCTTAGAGGTATCAGTTTGCATGTGAATGGTCAACCATACGGTCGTGATTATGAGATGATATACGAAGGCTCACATTCTCAATGTTCGCGTCCTTTTTACGATTTATTTGCCAATACTGTATCTTGCAGCGATAACGGTACAGGTGTTGATCTCAAGACTTATGCTGAAAACAGTAATTTATATGCCTACGATCTCACAGCTGATCTTTCAGCTTGTAATGCTTATCATCTCAATATCCTAAGAAAAGGCACATTAGGGTTAAGTCTCAAATTTGGACAAAGTTTGACATCCTCAATCTCAGTTCTGGTGTATTTGGAACATCCTCAAATCATCGAGATTGACAGAGTACGAAATATAATTTTGAATTATTAATGAATGAAGAAGAAATATTAAATGCCTTTATAAACGAAAGAAGATTTTTAGGTGTATTCGCGTGTAATGAACTCGGTTCTGTGAAATTGGATACCGACTCTGGACTTATCTTCAACACTTCTCATCGGGATGTTTCGAGCTATGGTCACTGGATAGCCGTGTATAAGAATAAAAATAATGTTGTATATTTCCTTGACTCTCTGCATTTAGATTTTATGTTTAGTAATCATTATGTAACATCTTTTTTAAAATATAATAATGTTCAATATGTTAAGACCTTATGTTTTCCTGTACAACCTATCAGTTCTAATTTATGTGGTGTATACTGTATTTATTTCATTATATGTTTTTTAAATAATGTTTCTTTTAATAAACTTGTAAATATATTTGATATTAAAAATTTGTCAACGATTATGTAGTTTGCACTTATGTTATAAATGCTTTAAAATAAAAACTTGTTTTCTTTTCGTTTTTTATCCAAAGAACTTATTTATTATACTAAAGAAAAAAATATGACTTGAATCAATAGATCAATAGATCAATAGATTATGATTGGATAGGAAGGTGTTTGGATGGTTATTGATTTACTGATTTACTGCTTTAGGGTATGTAAAACATAACAATTTTAATAAAAAATATGACTTGAATCAATAGATCAATAGATCAATAGATCAATAGATCAATAGATCACGGAAAGGGTGAGGAGGGCAGTTTGATTTACTGATTTACTGATTTACTGATTTACTGATTTACTGCTTTAAGGTATGTAAAAATACAAATTTTTTTAAGTTATAAACATAAAAAGTATAAAAGTTTTGTTTTGTTATACAAAATATGACTTGAATCAATAGATCAATAGATCAATAGATTATGGTTGGATAGGAAGGTGTTTGGATGGTAGTTTGATTTACTGATTTACTGCTTTAGTGTATGTAAAACATGACAATTTTAATTAAAAAATATGACTTGAATCAATAGATCAATAGATGGAATATAGAGGTGGCTGGAGGGTAGTTGGATTTACTGATTTACTGCTTTACTGACTAACTGATTTACTGATTACTGCTTTAGGGTATGTGTAAAACAACACTTAATAGAAAAATATGGCTTCAATCAATAGATCATGGAAGGGTAGAGGGTGGCTGGATGGTAGTTTGATTTACTGATTTACTGCTTTAGGAATGTAAAACATAAATAATTTTATACAAAATATGTTTTGAATCAATAGATCAATAGATCATGGAAGGGTAGGGGGGTGACTGGAGGGCTGTTTGATTACTTATTTTACTAGTTTTAAGTTATGTAAAAACGTAAATTTGTAAGTTATAAACTTAAAAAGAATAAAAATTTTAATTTTTTTTTTTTTTAATTTAATTTTTTAATTTTTTTTTTTTTTTTTTTTTTTTTTTTTTTTTTTTTTTTTTTTTTTTTTTTTTTTTTTTTTTTTTTTTTTTTTCATTATAAAAAAGATGTATACCAAGTTTCGTCGTTCTATGTTAATATTTTTTTTTTGGGGGCTGGAGATCCCCCTTTGGGTTTGTTATTTAACTCTATATATGATGTGGGTACCTTATATGAAGAGTGTATACCCAAGTTTCGTCGTTCTATGTCAATATTTCAGGTTTTGGGGGTGGAGACCCCCCCTTTGGGGTGTGATTATTTAACCCATATATGATGTGAGTACCTTATATGAAGGGTGTATACCAAGTTTCAGCTTTCTACGTTAATATTTATTTTTGGTTTTGGGTGTTGACTTTTTTTTTGTTGTGTACGGTTATTTAACTGGAAACATATGATGTGGGTACTCTTATATGAAGGGTATTACCAAGTTTAAGCCTTCTTTATGTCAATATCTCAGGTTAAAAGCTAGCACCCCCCACCTCCTATGGTGATGGCCACGCACCTCGTCTACGACGAGGTTACGTCACCCCCTATAGGGGTGTCAAGTTTGAGAGAGATACCATGCGGCAAACTCTATCCGTTACTAAGTGAGGTGTGGTGCGGTGCGGTGCGGTGCGGGGCGACGCAGAGTATATATAGAGCAGAAAGTATATATATATATATAAAGTGGTATATATATATATCTTATTATATATTATATATATATATATATATATATATATATATATATTATATTTTTATTTTATTTTATTTTTAATTTTTTTTAATTTTTTTTTTTTTTTAAATTTATTTATTTATTTATTTTTTATTATTTTATTAATTAATTTAATTATTAATTAATTTATTTATTAATTAATTAATTTATTAATTAATTTATTTATTAATTTAATCTTCATTTTTAAGTTATTTCAAAAAACCTCTGGTTTTTCAACAATGGAACCGGAAATTCCTTCAGGGCGGTCGATCGTTTACTTCCGGTTTTACTTCCGGATTTACTTCCGGCATCCAATATAGCTCTTGAACTACTATCTGTGGTCTGTATTACGTCTCAATTTATTGTTCAGGTAAATAGGTGCCTAAAAACAAAATAAAAATAATAAATAAAAAAATCCAAAGTGGGCAGACATATAAAAATACATTTAAACATTTAAAAAAAAAAATATTATAAAAATTTTTTTTGACAAAAATATAATAAAAGGATTCTAAACATGACTCTTAACATAAATAAAAATCTCTTCTTGGTCCGATAAATTAAGGCAAAGAGTTTATAAAAACTAAAAAAAGTGGAGCCAAGATTATATAAAAATCTACAAACAAAAACTATTAAATAAAATTTCAAGTTGAAATATTACTAGTGGCTCAAGTGTAGAGTGTAAATGGTATTGTAGTTATATTATAGTTTAAATGTAAATTCCAACAGCAAGTAAAAAAATCACTAAACATACGTGAGTAAGGAGTTTAAAACAATTTTGGGAGTATATTATAAAATTTGGGACAACAAATAAAAACTTTGAGGTGTCAAGGTTATTTAAAAATGGGTATAAAAAAACAAGGAAACGGGAGTCAGCAATATAAAAAAAAATATAAACCAAAAATTAAAATTAAGGTCCAGGGTCGAGTGCATTACTCATAATCCTATCATCATCATCATCATCATCATCATTATCATCATTATCATCATCATTATTATGTAACATCTTTTTTAAAATATAATAATGTTCAATATGTTAAGACCTTATGTTTTCCTGTACAACCTATCAGTTCTAATTTATGTGGTGTATACTGTATTTATTTCATTATATGTTTTTTAAATAATGTTTCTTTTAATAAACTTGTAAATATATTTGATGCTAAAAATTTATATGAAAACGATTATGTAGTTTGCACTTATGTTATAAATGCTTTAAAATAAAAACTTGTTTTCTTTTCCCGTTTTTTATCCAAAGAACTTATTTATTATACTAAAGAAAAAAATATGACTTGAATCAATAGATCAATAGATCAATAGATTATGGTTGGATAGGAAGGTGTTTGGATGGTAGTTTGATTTACTGATTTACTGCTTTAGTGTATGTAAAACATGACAATTTTAATTAAAAAATATGACTTGAATCAATAGATCAATAGATCGATTGATCAATAGATCACGGAATGATAGGAGGGTGGCTGGAGGTAGTTTGATTTACTGATTTACTGATTTACTGCTTTAGGGTATGTAAAAATACAATTTTTTTAAGTTATAAACATAAAAAGTATAAAAGTTTTGTTTTGTTATACAAAATATGACTTGAATCAATAGATCAATAGATCAATAGGTCAGGAGGGTGTTTGGATGGTAGTTTGATTTACTGATTTACTGCTTTAGTGTATGTAAAACATGACAATTTTAATTAAAAATATGACTTGATTCAATAGATCAATAGATCACGAATGGGTAGGAGGGTGGCTGGAGGGTAGTTTGATTTACTGATTTACTGATTTACTGATTTACTGATTTACTGCTTTAGGGTATGTAAAACAACAATTTTAATAGAAAATATGACTTGAATCAATAGATCAATAGATCATGGAAGGGTAGGAGGGTGGCTGGATGGTAGTTTGATTTACTGATTTACTGATTTACTGCTTTAGGGTATGTAAAACATAACAATTTTATTAAAAAATATGACTTGAATCAATAGATCAATAGATCAATAGATCATGGAAGGGTAGGGGAGGGTAGTTTGATTTACTGATTTACTGATTTACTGCTTTAGTGTATGTAAAAACGTAAATTTGTAAGTTATAAACTTAAAAAGAATAAAAATTTTAATTTTTTTTTTTTTTAATTTTTAATTTTTTTTTTTTTTTTTTTTTTTTTTTTTTTTTTTTTTTTTTTTTTTTTTTTTTTTTTTTTTAGGTTACATCATAAGAAAGATGTATACCAAGTTTCGTCAGTTTCCATGTTACTAATATTTTTGCTTTGGGGCTGGAGACCCCCTTTGGGTGTGTACGGCTATTTAACTCCATATATGATGTGGGTACCTTATATGAAGGGTGTATACCAAGTTTCGTCGTTTTATGTCAATATTTCAGGTTTGGGGCTGGAGACCCCCTTTGGGTGTGTACGGCTATTTAACTCCATATATGATGTGGGTACCTTATTATGAAGGGTGTTTTTTTTTTAATTTTATTTATTTTTTTTTTTTTTTTTTATTTTTATTAATTAATTTAATTATTAATTAATTTATTTATTAATTAATTAATTATATTAATTAATTTATTTATTAATTTATTCATTTTATTGTTTCAAAAACTTCGTTTTTTTCGTCAGTCATCGGCGGGCATGAAATTCCCCTTCAGGCGGTCGATCGTTTACTTCCGGTTTACTCGATTTACCGGCATCCTTAATATAGCTCTTGAACTACTATCTGTGGTCTGTGTACTACGTCTCAATTTATTGTTCAGGTAAATAGGTGCCTAAAACAAAACAAAAATAATAAATAAAAATCCAAAGTGGGCAGACATATAAAAAACATTTAAACATTTAAAAAAAAAAAAAAATATTATAAAAATTTTTTTTGACAAAAATATAATAAAGGATTCTAAACATGACTCTTAACACATAAATAAAAATTCTGGTCCGATAAATTAAGGCAAAGATTTATAAAACTAAAAAGTGGAGCCAAGACTAAATTTATACACAAAAGAAATTAGAAAAGAAAATTTCTAATTGAAATATTACTAGTGGCTCAAGCGTAGAGGTAAATGTAGTTGTAGTTATTATAGTTTAAATGTAAATTCCAACAGCAAGTAAAAATCACTAAACATACGTGAGTAAGGAGTTTAAACAATTTTGGGAAAGTAAATTATAAATTTGGGACAAACAAATAAAAACTTTGAGGTGTCAAGGTTATTTAAAAATGGGTATAAAAAAACAAGGAAACGGGAGTCAGCAATATAAAAAAAAATATAAACCAAAAATTAAAATTAAGGTCCAGGGTCGAGTGCATTACTCATAATCCTATCATCATCATCATCATCATTATCATCATTATCATCATTATTATCATCATTATTATAATCATTATTATCATCATTATTATCATTATCATTATTATTATTATCCTTATTATTATTATTATCCTTATTATTATTATTATCCTTATTATTTTCCTTATTATTATTATTATTATCCTTATTATTATTATTATCCTTAATATTATTATTATTATTGTTATTATCATTATCCTTATTATTATCATTATCCTTATTATTATCATTATCCTTATTATTATCATTATCCTTATTAATATCATTATAATGATAATGATAATAATGATAATAATAATAATAATGATATTAATAATAATAATAATGATATTAATAATAATAATGATATTAATATGAATAATGATATTAATAATAATAATAATAATATTAATAAAATAATAATAATGATTTAAATAATAAGGATAATGATAATAATAAGGATAATAATAATAAGGATAATGATAATAATAAGGATAATGATGATAATAAGGATAATGATAATAATAAGGATAATGATAATAATAAGGATAATGATAATAATAAGGATAATGATATTAATAAGGATAATGATAATAATAAGGATAATGATAATAATAAGGATAATGATAAAAAAAGGCATAAAATGCACTTTCAACATTGTGTGAAGTTCAGTTTCCTGACGATGATGAACCTTTGACAATTTATCTTCGGTATATATACATAAAATTTTTTTTTTGAAAAAGTAACTTCAAACTTTATATATTATTTTTGTCAGTTACAGCAACAATGTTTAAAAAAATCAGTTTTCATTACACATTGTTTGTGTTCGGTCTTAGATTGTTAGTGATTTCTTATATTATAATATATATATATATATATATATATATATATATATATATATATATATATATATATATATATATATATAATAAAAAAATAAAATTTTTTTTTAAAAATTTAAAATTATAAAAATATATATATATATATTCAATTATATAGGCCTATAAAGCCGCCAATTACTAGTGCAAAACAGTGTTATATTCATTTTAAAATGTAACAGAATTATAGTTGTAATATTACACAGTCACTACAGTGTTGGTTTGTACACTATTGCCTATTTTCAAAAATGTCACAGTCAAAGGCAGTTCGTTATTTGAGTGGCTCTCAAAAATGAAAATTAAAATTGAATAGAGGGCACTTTTCCTTTAAAAGGATGTTACATAAAAATACAGATATCGAAATATCGCTGAACACTAATCGTCTAACCATGCACTGTGACGTGTTAACTTAAACTCCAATAGAAGAAGAGAAAAAGTTGCCACATGTTGCTTTATTATATCATGTTAATTTTTATATGTTAATTTTGTTTTAATTTTTTTTTTTTTAAGGGGCTCGAGCCGACGGTGGGACAGAGGGGGGGACGAAGTCCCCCCGTCGTCCCCCGCTGAGGCCGAGAGACCCTGAGCGATTTAATCTTGGGTATTCCTTTAGTTTAAAAAAATAAAAAAAACTTTTTGTCAACCCTCACGCTCTATTGCCTTGAAATAATCGAAAAAAATCGATTACATCTCTCGTTCGATATATATCGGTTAACATCCTTTTAAAGGAAAAGTTCCGAATAGAGAATTAGAGGCTAAAAAACTTATTAAAATTGATTCTCTGTTTAAAAAAAAAGAAAATGATTTGAGAAAAAATGATTTAAGTGAATATGACCATTCTATTATTCATAGTGTTGTATCTAACAGTAACTGTGATAAATGTATTAACCTATTAGAAAAGCATACAGTCGAGCCAGAAAAAGTAGGATTTTCTGCTGATGAAAGTGAAATTGTATGTGCTTGTACCGATAGAGGCAAATATCCAGAAAAATTAGACAATAGCACAAAACAGAAAATACATTTAGGGAAATCATGCAAACCATTTACCCAACACAATCAATCAGAAGCTCCTACTCACCCCATCCAATATTATTATATGTATACTAGAGCAGGGCAAAAAATAGAACAATTTTGGCTATGGTATTCTCCTACCCTCAATGGAGTTTATTGCGAACCATTAGAATTCGAGTACTCGCACAACAAAATCTACTATAGCTCTTCACCGCATGGTACTCATCTGAATTGCAACTTCTTCTCTCCCCCCTCTCATTCCTCTCCACACCAGCACATACACATTTCACACCACAACACTCATTTTCACCGTTTCCTTTCATCTTTGTTTCAGTTACAGCGAGCAAATCAAATTTGCCCTTTCTAAATACATCCATCATCTCTCGCCTCTTCTCAACATTTATTCCTCTGACATTCCATGCACCCATACGATTCA
>JABUQX010141499.1:22500-28854 GCA_015478945.1 Trachelipus rathkii
ATTTCCTTCTTCAAGATTTATAAAATATGACGAATAATAATAATAATAATAATAATAATAATAATAATAATAATAATAATAATAATAATAATAATAATAATAATAATAATAATAATAATAGTTATAATAATAATAATAAGAATAAAATTGATAATAATAATAATAAAATTTATAATAATAATAATAATGATATTTTTTACTTTAGCTTGGACCTTGCTTGTGTTTTATTTGATAATTTTTAAATATTGTTGACTCCAGTTTCTTTGTTTTTTTCATATTATATAATGTTTACACCCATCTAAATAACCTTTGCACCTCAAAGATTATTTGGACGTGGAAACCCCTTTGTCGCCCACGTCATATACGTTAATTTCCTCCCATTTTTTTTTCTTTGTCTTTTAATCAGGCTCCTCACCCACGTTTGTTTATTATCAGTTTTAGAATACTACTTGATGTCGGAACTTCCATTAAACAATGATAAAACTATTTGTATACTATAATTTTGAAATATTACTACATAGGGATAATTTAGCTTATAAAAATTTTAATGAACTACTTTCGATTTTTTTGTCAATGTGAAAATTAGATTTTTTTTTTATATTTTAAATGAATGAGTCACAGGAGATTTTACTCTCCATCAGCGGGATTTGAACATTGGACTCCGCGTTGCAGAGTTTACAATAACCGGATGCTCTAACCACTAGGCCATCCACGTCCCCATAAAAGAACGCTTCAAGCGTAGTTTTTAAATCACCCGGTTTTCTCATCCCATAAATGCTGAGTACTCAAAGGCCTGGCCCCCATTTAATTTAGTTATATTTTTTTTTGTAAACTTTTTGCTTCAAATGGCGGACCAAGAAGAGATTTCCTTAAAGATAACATTTATTTTTATGTTAAGAGTCTTATCCAAAAGTACCCTTTTGTTGGTTAAATATTTTTATTACAATTTAATTTTTATTTTTATATGTTTGTCCACTTTTTATTTTTCTTTGTTAATTATTTATATTATGTTTTAGGCACCTTATCCCCTCGGAATATTAATAAACTTGTGAAGTAGTCAGATAGCTCCTTAACCTTACAGGCCTTAACTTTGAAAATCACGAATACACAGAATTTCGTGAAATATATATATATATATATATATATATATATATATATATATATATATATAGCAGCTATATATATATATATAGTTATATATATATATATATATATATATATATATATATATATATATACAAAAAAAAACACAAAATATATATATATATATATATATATATATATATATATATATATATATATATATATATATATATATATATATATATATATATATATATATATATATATATATATATATATATACTGTATATATATATATATATATATATATATATATATATATATATATATATATATATATATATATATATATATATATAAGTTATTATATATATATATATATATATACTGTATATATATATATATATATTAAGTTATATATATATATATATATATATATATATATATATATATATATATATATATATATATATATATCTAGAGGTATATATATTTACATATATTTATAAATATATTATAAATATTTATATATTTATATATATATATATATATATATATGTACTTCATTCGGCCAACCCTATATATATATATATATATATATATATATATATATATATATATATATATATATATATTATATATATATATATATATATATATATTATATATATTATTGAAAGAATATAGTATATATATATATATATATATATATATATATATATATATATATGTATATATATATATATATATATATATATATATATTTATATTTATATATATATATATATATTCATATATTATATATATATATATTTATATATATATATATATATATATATATATATATATATATATATATATATATATATATATATATATATAAGAGGTTGACTCCAGGAACGAAGATCAATGAAAAATGTAAAATAATTTCTATGATTTTAGGGTAAATACATTAGTAAATGCTGGATTTTCAAATGTAATTTAATTAATATTAACAAAAAGTAAAAAGAAATTGATATATATTTTTTTGTGCTTCACACCTATAGTCTTATAAAAATGAATAAGCTTAGGCTATTTATTTCAGTTTAAATTTGATGAATGTACGTAAAGTTTGTAGAGACGCCATGATAATAATAAATTGATATTTGATATTTTTATATATTTTATTCTTTGATCCGTGGTGGGGCCTGACTTTTCTATATCACCCCCACGTCTTGAGTTGCTCTGCTGCTCGCGGGGTCCGTGGTAGATTTTTTTAAAAATAAATATACTCCAATAAATTATAGTAATAATCAAAAATAAAAGAACTTAGAAAAAAAATCAAATTCATATTAAATAATAATAAATAATAATAATAATAATAATAATAATAATAATAATAATAATAATAATAATAATAATAATCTTTGTTAATTTCTTAAAAATGTCATAATTACTAGAAATATTTTATAATTTTATAAAAAATTTACCTAATAAATATTAAAATTCATAGATATATGCAAATAACGCTAATAATAGAAATTGCCACAATAAAGAAAATACTCGAAATTCGTTGTTTTTCTTATCGAAAATTTTCCCCCTATAAACGGAGTCATCCTCTTATAAATGTCCTGATATATATATATATATATATATAGTAGCGGTCAGATATATAGATAAATATATAATATATATACATATATATATATATATATATATATATATATATATATATATATATATATATTCTTTCTTTATCTACCTTTTTTCCCAAGATTGGGAGTAAGGTGCGCTACAAGCATCGGAAAAGAAAAGCAGTAGGAGAATATGACAAATGTCGAAAAGAAAGCCCAGCCTTACCGCCCCTCTGTACCATTAATTAGTGAGAACTCGTCACAGACAGAAAATCCACCCTAGAGCTTCATGGGACCGCGATGGACCCTCACTATGGTAAATCGTCAATGTAAGGGTTCATCCCTTGGCCCAGGTGGGCCACAACCATGCCCCCATACAAAACCCCGCCATTCTCTCCTATCATGCACCTTTATTCTCGCCTCTGCCAAACTCACATTTCTCTCCTTCAGACATTCGTTCACCGACTCAATCCACTTTCTCTTCGGTCTCCCAGCCGGTCGGTTCCCAACACACTCACCACTATACATCCGCTTAACCAACCGACTATCATTCATCCTTTCCACATGACCAAACCATCTCAACATACTTTCATTTATTCTCTCATTACCCCTTTCTTCACACCACACAACTCTCTAATAAGTTCATTCCTCATTTTATTAATTCTTCTCACACCTAGCATGCTCCTAAGATTGTCCATCTGAACACATTGAACTTTAGATCTATACTTCTTATTCCAGACCATAGTCTCACTACCATACAATAACACAGGTAACAACATACCCTCATGTAAGACCCTAGCGCACTCAAGACTTAGTCCCTTTACATTCACCAACGATTTAATTGCACCAGCAACCTTCCTGCCATTCACAACTTTCCTACTACACTCTGCATCAATCCGTTCCCTTCTCATCCAACACATACCCTAAAATATTTAATCTAGAGACTCTGGCCTAGTTTGCTTTCATCCAATTATAACTTACTGTCACTCAAACTGCATGCCACATAATAATTCACAAATTCCGGTTTTAATTCTTAAACCCTCCTTTTACATAAATTCTGCCAAATCTCTCTACTCAATCCTCTCAAACTCTCTTCAGATCTCGCCACACAGAACCAAATCATCCGCATATAATAGGTAGGGGACCCTCCTCCATTCATCTCCATTCTCCATCATTCCAACACCATTTCCTAACCCCACCTCGAATTCTTTCATAACCCCATCCATATACAAATTGAATAACCAAGGAGACATAACACAACCCTGTCTCACTCCGCTATTAATCCTAAACCAATCACCATTGACACCATTTATTCTTACACACGCTTCACTATCGTCATACATACTTTGATTCCATTCAGAAGCCTACCACCAACATCATATATCACTAACACCATAAAGCTTCCCTATTAACTCTATCATACGCCTGTTGCAAATCCATAAAACCTAAATATAATTTATTCTTCTTCTTCCCTCATTTTCTCAATCATTTGTTTTAATGTAAAGATTTGATCCACACATCCTCTACCATCTTAAACGCACCTTGTTCTTCACCAATCAGTCCTTCAGTCACTGACGCACTCTCTTTCGACCAAAATGCCAGCATATACCTTCCCTACAACACTCAATAAACTTATTCTCCTATAATTTCTACAGTTCCCCTTTTCTCCCTTACCCTTATATAAGGGTACTATTACCGCTCTCCTCCAATCCCTTGGAACTATACCCTCCATAAACGCTTTATTACACAACTTCCAAATCCAATCAATCACCATCTCGCCTCCGTTCTTGATCATTTCACCAGTAATTTCATCTATACCTGCAGATTTACCATTCTTCAATTTTCTCACTCTACCCATTACCTCCTCCTTACTAATAACCTCATCCCCAAAATACCTATTCCTTCTTGTACCATCAAACCCACACACATTCATTATAACACCTCATCATTACTGTTAATATTGTGCAGATTTTCGAAGTGTTCTTTCCACACTCCCCTCATATCCATTTCATCAGTTACAAAAGCACCATCCCTATTCATTATTCTAAGCAGATTCCCCTTATTCTCATTCTTAACCTTTCGCACTTCCTTCCAGAAGAGCTTCCTATTCCCTTGTATGTCCTCATTCATCCTCCTTCCAAACTGTTCATTTACCTCTTCTTTTCTCCTACGTATGCACCTTTTAGTATTTCTTTTTTCCTCCTTATATAATTCCAAGCATCTTTCTTTTGAAACTTCATCATTTGCTTTTAGTACATTCAACCTTTAACCGCTTTCATCACCTCTTCATTCCACCATTCGCTGTTAACATTCTTACTTCCTACTTTAGCACATCCACACACTTCCTTTGCACTACTAACAATTGCTTCCTTCATTTGCCCCCAGATTTGTTCAGTATCAACTTGTTCACATTCAACTGATTTACTAGCGAGCGCTCTTACATACTTATCCTTATTGTCTTGTTCGCTTAACTTCTCACTCTTAATTTTACCCACTTCCTTCCGTATCACCTTCCTCTCCATCCAAGCCCCCACTAACTTAATTTTACACAGAACAACATAATGATCCGATAATCCCATTCCTAAACCCCTCACTGATTTAACATCCAACACATACTTCAACATCTCCTTCACCAACACAAAATCAATCATACTTTTCACTTCGATACCATCTCTACCTACACCAACTCTAGTATACTTATGGATACTCTTGTGTTTAAAGAAAGTATTACTTACACACATACCTCTCTTTTCACAGAAATCAATCACCTTCCTACCATTCTCATTTTCTCCCGCCACCCCAAAACCACCTGTTATACCATCCCTTTTTTGATCACCTATCCAACCATTCAGGTCCCCAACACTATCAATCTGAAGCTCCTACTCACCCCATCCAGAACATCATTCAGATTATCCCAAAAATCGTACTCTCTTCAACGTTTCCCTCAGATGGACCATACGTCACAACCACACCTTGACCTTTTCAAACTTAAATTTAACCATTAGAATTCTAGGACTCACACACACAAAGTCTACCATAGCTTTGTACCACAGGTCACTCATCAAAATTGCAACTCCTTCTCTCCCTCTCTCATTCTCTTCCACACCAGCACGCACACATTTCACACCACACCACTCAATTTCACCTTTTCCTTTCATCTTTGTTTCAGTCACAGCGAGCAAATCAAATTTGCCCTTTCTAAATATATCCATCACCTCTCTCCTCTTCTCAACATTTATTCCTCTGACATTCCATGTACCCATACGATTCATACAATTTCGCCGAAAATTAGAAGGTCGTTTACGGCGATCACGACCATCTCCGAGGCATGCATCAGCATTCCTAGCAAGAGATAGGTGGTAGTGGGCAGCCAACCCAACTACCACCGCCCCTTAGTCGACTTCTACGACACGCAGGACATACAATGTGGGCAATTCTTTCTCCCCCAGCACACAAGGATATATAGAGAGTAGTATATATATATATATATATATATATATATATATATATATATATATATATATATATATATATATATATATATATATAGTATATATATATATATATATATATATATATATATATATATATGAAATAAACAGATCATTAACCACAACAATATAATAAACAATTTAATAAAGACTAATAAGCGCTGCAC
>JABUQX010141500.1:0-17500 GCA_015478945.1 Trachelipus rathkii
ACCAGGCGTCAAATGTTATTTTTAACTAATTTTATTTAAGGATGTAATTAATAATTGTTAATTTTCTTTTTCCTCCATTAAAATGTTCGCCGATTCCAAAAATGTATTCAGTTTTATGTAGATATAGTAGTTTTTAGATACAGGGGGCCCCTAATCTGAGACTGGCCATACAAGCTATATATATATATATATATATATATATATATATATATATATATATATATATATATATATATATATATATATATACTATATATATATTAATGTATTATTATTATTATCTTGCTCTTCCAGCAGGCGGGGTGAGTGGTACATGCACAGCCTCCCCACCTACACCCCCTCATACTCGCCCCCACCCACCTCCTCCACCCCACTCTATTTCTCGCCAACACCCTACCCTCCTCTCCCTCCATCCCTCCCTCCTCAGCATCTCCTTTATTCCATCCATCCACCTCCTTCTTGGTCTCCCCTTCCTCTCCTTCCTATCCCCTCCGCCTCCCAAACTCTCCTAACCACTCTCTGTTCCTCCATTCTCACTAGATGCCCATACCATCTTAACATCCCCTTCTCCGCTCTTCCCACCAACCCATTCCTCCATTCACATCTCTCCCTCACCACCCTATTCCTAATCCTCTCCCTCTACTAACCCCACAAACCGCTCTCAACCCCTTCATCTCCAATACTTCCAACTTCTTCCTGGACCTGGCATTCAACCCCACGTTTCACACCCATACAATACCGCTGGTACAAATTTTTCAAACATACTTATCTTAACTTTCTGTGACAAATCCCCCCTTTCCATACTTCTCTCTGGAGCCACTTTCGGCACGCTCTCATTCCTTCCCCTACTCTATGTTCTATCTCATCCTATCCCTCTCCCCTTACCCAAATCCATCCTAAATATCTAGAAATCTTTACTTCTTCCAGAACTACACCCCCACTCGAACCTCAACCCCTCCCCTCCTCACTTTCCTCCTCCTCAAACACTAACACTTTGCTCTTTATTTGTTTATTTTGTATATATATATATATATATATATATATATATATATATATATATATATATATATATATATATTATATATATATATATGTTACTATATATATACTTTCTTCTTCTTCTTTCTTCTTATATATATATACTGCTATATATATATATATATATATATATATATATACAAATTGTCCAAGCAATACGTAACAGCTGTGTATCGCGTGAAGTATTGGGTATGTGACAAACTTTTCGAAATAAAATCTGTGTCCTTTAAATAGCTCTACGAGGTGGGACAGTTACAGTTTATTTTTGCGCATGTGCAGTAGTCCAAATGCGTTGGACTATGTGTTTTTTGAATGGAATGGTATATTTTTTATTTCAGATTTGAAATGTACGTATGAAATTATATATTAATTACTTAACACACTTTTACCTACAGTTTATACCGTACACGCTATCCACGTTCAAAACATTGAATCTTTAATGGTGTACACGACAGACATAGGTGAAACAAATACAGGTTAGCAAGATAGTTTCACTACAGTTATGAGTCAGAAGGTATGTCGCAGGCCATCAACATCTGCGGATGTACACTTTTAAAGATGCTGCTCAAAGTGCCCACCACCTGCACGGATATATGCGCTTGTCCTCTTCATCCAATGTTCTGTCGTTGCCAAACCAATAGATATTGGCCGTAATTCTCGACATGCGCTTCGAATACGATGCTTCAGATCGTCCACCGAGGTTACTGGGGTAGCATAGCCTGCATAAACCACAGATTTTAGGTAACCCCCACAGGTAATAGTCGAAAGGGGTCAGGTCGGGTGAGCGGAGTGGCCACGGCACAAGTCCATATCTCTCGGTCCATTTCCCTGGAGACACACGGTTGAGGTAGGTCGTCACACCTCTTGCACTGTGTGCAGGACACCATCTAGTTGAATGTACATGTTGCGCCGTGTCTGAAGTGTCACATCTGCTAGTAATCCTGGAAGGATATATCGCAAGAAATGGAAAAATCGTCCGCCTGTGAGGTGCTCATTGTAAAAATAATGCCCAATAAGTTGACTGTGAAGGACCCCACACCAAACATTGACGGTGGAAATATTTTGGTCTCGGGCACTGAAAGTGATATGGGGAGGTAAAGCAAGCCTCATCTGTCCACAGGATGTTCTGAAGGAGGTGTACATCATAATCAAGAAGGGTTTCCATCAAATCTAGGAAACCTAATCTCATTTCAGTGTCTCCAGGACGCAATCCGTGCACGATGTGCGCCCTGTATGGGGTCATGTTATACGTCATACGAATTCTACGTACAGTCTCTTTGAAAATCCCAAGGACCCTGCTATCCTGCCATAACGATGAACAGGGATTTTCATGGATGTATAAGAGAACCTCTAACTCCACGTCAAATGTACGCACACGATTCTGTACCGGGACTTGCCGTGGTGGTTGTGCAACAGATCCTCCGCCTGTTAATGCACCGACACAACTCCATCCCAGTAGAACTCCTCTCCCAAATCCCAGCAAAACTCTGGCAGTTACTGTTACCTGCTGGCCTGTATTGCCCACTCTAACGACTTCTAAAATAGTACTATAGCAGCCCTTGAACCAGTCTCCCATCCAAAATACCAACAACAACCCTTTCCCGAGTACTTGTTTTCAGCAAACCTACAGTGAAACTAAGTTGGCTCATCCAACATAAAACATGGAAAACATTTCCTGCCAAGACCCACTGTCTAATACCTACCCAATAAGTTCTCCAAACCCGCGCAAGAGGGCTGTCTCTCTTTTCCCTAATACGCCTCCCACTATTACTCAATTTACTGAAAAAGTTGTTCCTAAAAAAAAGAAAAGAATAATCACCAGGTTAAAGACTATTCTTTAAAATGCAAAGCATCAGAATTTATAAACCAAAACACACTAACCCTTGACGTTAAAAAATGCAACTCAGGAGAGACCTCACCATAAATCTATTCCTGAGACAAAAGCAATGACTTCAATAAGTTGTACCAAAACAATCCCAGTTATCGAACAACCCACCAATTAACCCTTTGATAGTTTGCAAGATTACTCCAGCACTTCTGAATCCTCCTTTAACTCTTCTTCCAAATCTCTTATCTCAGCACTCCCTAAAGGATTCTATGTCTTAGCCGATGAAATGGATAGTAGCTCCCAAATATAACTTGATGTGATGACCCACTCTCTTTCTAGTACTTTCTGCGTTACCGAGAGAGGCGAATGGAAAATCGTCCAACTTAAACGCCGGAAAGGCTCTAAGTGTTCTGAACCTGTTGGAGGCATTCCTAACTCAAATTTTCCAGTCTCCCAAAATCATTCGCATGATAACTTACTGGCAAAATCTCCGGTATCCTGATGCCTTTCAAAAATTGACAACTAACACTGCACAGTCAAACTTCTCAACGGGGAAAGGGGAAGATCATACCTATGACCGTCTTTTTACACATTCAGAGTATCAAACTGCACTGGCAAATAGCAAAGACGGTGCCCTTGGCACAGACATGATTTCGTACATAATGCTTCGTCAAATTCATCCCTCGGCATCAGCGTTTTTGCTGGATCTGTATAAAAGTATCTGGATCGAATCTTCTTTTCCACCTATATGGGCTACAGCTTTTGTAATCCTTATCCCCAAACCTGTGAACCAATGACCAATTTCGCTAACCTGTCACACCTGTAAACTATTGGAGAAAATGGTTCCATGCCGCCTTCTCCCTGCTCTGGGGATCGCTAGGCTTTTTCAAACATCCAGTAGTTTCCACAAAAATCGTTCTACCGCGGTTTCTATTTTAAACTGGACCATGACATCCGGGAATACATTTCAACTGATGGGATGATTCTTGTTGTATTTTTTCCTTGAAAATGATTATGTCACACCGCGGTGAATTGGGTTCTCCTTAAATCCTAGTTGCTTGGTTTCCATGAACATCAAATACCATCTGTCAAATAGATCCATCCAAGTTCAGTGCTCTTCTATTCTGTCACGCCACTTTACTCTGGATGAAGGTGTTCCACAGGGTAGTATTCTAAGGTGTATTACTATTTGCTCTCGGATTTAATGACAGCGTTACTTCTATCCCAGCGACAGTCACTTTTTCTCTCTAAGTTGATGACCTCACGCTATATATAGCCTGTTCCAGACTGCCTTTTCTTGAACGGCAAATTCAGTTAGCTATTGAAAATATTTCACAATGGGGTAACTCCCATGGCTTCCATTTCTTACCCACCAAAACCTCAGTAGTACTTTCTAAGGAAAAAGAAAATCAAAGAATCTGCCACCTTCTTCCCGCGAACATAACCTTATATGGTTTACCCATTCCTGTAACTTCACAGGTCAAATTTCTATTACTTATTCTAGATGATCCTTATCATTCGCACCGCACATTAAATTCCTGAAAACTACTTTTCATCGCGCCCTTGACCTATTACGTCATCTCGCCTCAAAATCTTGGGATGCTGATCGCAAGTCCCTTTTACGTCTCTACATCGCAATAATCCAATCAAAGCTGGACTATGGCTTTGTAGTATATAGTCAGGCATCCTCAACTCTACTACAACTGTCAGATCGTATTCAAAACGAGACGATCCGTATCTCCACTGGTTCCTTCCGATCGTCCCCCGGCTGAGCCTTGAAGTTGAATATAATGTGATGCCACTCTCTCTTCAAAAGAAATATATCATGTGCAAAAGTTATGCTCACTTTCAAACTTCAATACCGTCTGCTCTAACACCGAATCTGCTAGAAATACCTCAGAAACCTAATTACTAGCCATTTGCAAACACAGTTTATGACATCCTTAATTTCTTCAACATCCCTTTTCAAAAGGTGCTGCCTTTCTCTTACGACGAAGGGTATACAACTTGGCTATTCCCTGCACCATTATTTGTTTGGTCCCGAACTCTCTCTCCAAATCTAGCCACATTGCTGCCTTGTTAAAGGCATCATTCTTGTCTCATTTCGCAGTTCACGGTGAATTTACTCCAGTGATTACTGACAGCTCTAAAACAGGAGACAGTGTGGGTGCACCTGCACTCTTTCCTGACCGCAACATCTCCCATACCATCCACCTCATGCTTAATTTTTACTTCAGAATTAATAGCTATAATGATTGCTCTTTCTCGAATTCTATTCCCTAACCAAGACCACTCTTTTGTCATTTATTCAGATTTGCTCAGCGCGCTCCAGGTGTTTAAAACCCCTTATTCTAAAAACACAATGATATCAGCTGTACAACAATTTCTTCGGCTGCTCCACTCCCGTATGAAACAAATCATACTATGTTGGATCCCCTCTACAGGAGGGGTA
The DNA here is from genome assembly GCA_015478945.1 of Trachelipus rathkii. Classification (NCBI taxonomy): domain Eukaryota; kingdom Metazoa; phylum Arthropoda; class Malacostraca; order Isopoda; family Trachelipodidae; genus Trachelipus; species Trachelipus rathkii. The sequence continues at coordinate 5,319 of JABUQX010141500.1, forward strand.
AATGGCAATGAAATCGCTGATAGAGGGGCCAAAATGGCCGCTTCTTCTTTTAGGAGCTGTTCCAGGCACCTTCCAGATGCCATTCGACAAGGCCGCCTCCCATCAACTGATTACTATCCTGCTCTCAGACAAGGCTTTCGGTCTTATTGACAAGAGTGCTGGACGAATGATCAGCGGGGAGCAAAACTTAGAAATATAAAGTCCGAGCATTGGTGAGTGGTCTTCCCCCCACCAACCAAAGCTCTTACACGAGGTGATACCTGCACGCCTCCATATTGGCCACACCAATAATACTCACGGCCACTACATGTCACGAGACCCTCCTCCCATCTACAAATTTTGCCGTCGCCATACCCCTCAATCTATTCAAAATATCTTCATTGATTGTCCCCAACTGGACCAAATCGACGTCGTCATTTTCCTACTTTATGGTCCATAACACATTCTAGAAAGTTATCCCATATCTTATCTTAAACTCCCTTCATTAGCAGTAACTATATTTTCTTGCATCTTCAAAAAATGAATATTCTTTACAATATCTGATTTCGTTATGTAATATTAGGATTATTTATTGTGTAAGGATTTTTTTTTTTTAGTTTTGACTGAAATTTAATCCTTTCTCCATTCAGATTTTCTTTGTCATTTAAAATATGCTTAAGTTAGGACCCACCCATGGGGTTGATTATTCAACCCAGTGTGGCCGCTTCTTTGTGGACCGTGGTGGTTCCTGTACATTGACTCATATATATATATATATATATATATATATATATATATATATATATATATGCTGCTCATATGTATATGTATATATATATATATATATATGTATATATGAAATAATAATAATATATGTATATGTAATATATATAACAACAGCCAGCTTAATAACCAACAACCAGCAGCAATAACTAATATGTAGCAGCTGTATAACAATAACAGCCCAATAGCAACAACATAATATTCTTCTTGTATATAACAATAATAATAATAGTAATAGCAATAGCAATTGAGCATAATATATAATATTTAAATATATAACCAAAAATATATATAATATAATAATATATAACATAATATATATGTATATATATGTAATATACATATATATAATAACTTAATAATATAATAATAAGCAATAATAACAATATTCAAAACGCTGCTGCTGCTGCTGCTGTATATATGGAGAGAGAGAGAGAGAGAGAGGAGAGAGAGAGAGAGAGAGAGAGAGAGAGAGAGAGGAGAGAGAGAGAGAGAGAGAGAGAGAGAGAGAGAGAGAGAAGTTGTAGAAAAGTACAAAATAGAAGATCATATAAAAAAAAATTCACCAAGAGAAACTGTTCTCTTGCTTAGATTGGATAAAACGTGAAAAGAATACGCAGCATTAAATTTTTCCTAGAAAATATCTTAAAACTTTATTGGACATAAAAAGCGATGAAAGCAATTTTAGAAATATTAGGCCCCATTATAGTAAACAGATAAAAATTTTGACATAAATATATCTTAACTTTAGTAAAAATTTTGTTAAAGAAATATGTACATTATTTACATAGTCAATATTTATAACGTCATTATAGCAATTCATTATAATGACATAAGATAATTTCATAGTATCTAAAATGGATCTTATAATTGCAGCACACAGTTTCGTGTCCTATAATGAGACCAGAGATATAAATAATAACAATAAGTATAAAAATGATAATAATAAACAACAATAATAATAATAATAATAATAATAATAATAATAATAATAATAATAATAATAATAATAATAATAATAATAATAATAATAATAATAATAATAATAATAATAATAATAATAATAATAATAATAATAATAATAAAATTATTATTGTTGTTTCTAGTAGTAGTATTAATATTAATACAATTACTTTCATTTTTAAAACATAAACAATATTAATAATAATAATGAATAATAATAATAATAATAGTAATAGTAATAGTAGTAGTAATGAAGTCGGATTAACAGTAACAGCAATAATAATAATAATAATAATAATAATAATAATAATAATAATAATAATAATAATAATAATAATAATAATAATAATAATAATAATAATAATAATAATAATAATAATAATAATAAAAATAATAATAATAATAATAATAATAACAATAACAATAACAATAATAACAAAAATAATAATAATAATAATAATAAATAATAATAATAATAATAATAATAATAATAATAATAATAATAATAATAATAATAATAATAATAATAATAATAAGAAATAATCCAAATGGTAATAATAACATGAACAAGTATTTCAGAAGCCGACATATCCCTTATGAGTACATCCAAAATAAAATAATAATAATAAAGATATCAATAATAATAATAAAAATAATAATAATAATAATAATAATAATAATAATAATAATAATAATAATAATAATAATAATAATAATAATAATAATAATAATAATAATAATAATAATAATAATAATAATAATAATAATAATAATAAAAATAATAATAAAAATAATAATAAAAATAATAATAAAAATAATGATAATAATAATATAATAATAGTATTAGTACTTATTTATATAGCTTTTTTGAGTTTACTTGTAAATGACAATATAGTATTAGTACGAGAAAATATTAGTACTTATTTATATTTCTTTTTTTTTAGTTTACTTTTAAATTATATAAGAGAATTTTCATTTTTAATTCTTAAGGTAAATCGTTATAGACTTTAGCACATTTATAACTAACTGCTTGTCTAGCTTTTTCTAACCAATAGAAAGGAGGATTTATGTGATCACTATTTCTTAGATTTATATCTCTTTGAATTTGATTATTATGAAAGTTAGATGTTAGGAATTACATGCCTTATTTTGAAGTATCTTGTGCTGTTCCTTTAATAGCTTCAATAGTCTTCAAATTGTAATATTTTAAGTTTTTTAAATAAAGGTGCTGTATGTTTATAGAAGTTTTTAGTGGGGCTTAACAGCCGGATGAAGCGTTTTTGCATCAAAATAATCGAATTAATAGCTGATTTGCTAGCTATGCCATAGACTGGAAGACAATATAATAGATGTGGGTATATATTATGTGCATAGTATATCTTCTTCAATATATATAAAGGAATGAATTTTTTCAATTTGACTAGTATATACATATATTTCGCTAGTTTGCTCGCTAGCTGGTTGATATGTTCTTTGAATGTCATTTTTTCATCTATTTTTACCCCAAGTATTTTATCATTTGTGACTCTTTTCAATTCAACTACTTTAATTTTTATGTTGAAATTATCAGCCATAGCTTTATTGCTAATTATGATTTATGACTTTTTTGCAAGTTTAGTGAAAGTTTATTAGAATCTATCCATGTTGTGATCTTTTTTAAGACGTCTGCTGCTTTTAGTGTTAGTGTAGCCAGATTTTTATCCTTTATTAATATTGAAATATCATCAGCAAATGAAACCATGAAAGAGTCGTGTGAATTAAATATATCATTGGTATACAATGCAAATAATAAGGGGCTAAGAATAGATACTTGTCGAGCATGCTTCACGTATTTTCATATACTGAGATCTTTCCACTTAGGTATGTTTTAAACCACTGTAGTATGTTTCCCTTTATTCCCCATCTTATTCATTTTGCTAAGTAGTATATCATGATCTATTGTATCAAAAGCTTTTGTAAGATCCAATAATATAAGTGCAGCTGAATTTTAATGCTCTATATTTTCATATATTTTTTTAGTCAAACAAACAAGGGCTTCAGTTGTTGATCTGTTCTTTCTAAAACCAAATTGAAAATAATAATAATAATAATAAAAAATAATAATACTAATAATAACAGCAATCACATACATAAATAATGAAAATAATAATATAAATAGTAATGATAATAGTAATAATAAAAATACAGTAAAAATAATAATAATAATAATAATAATAATAATAATAATAATAATAATAATAATAATAATAATAATAATAATAATAATAATAATAATAATAATAATAATAATAATAATAATAATAATAATAATAATAATAATAATAATAACGAATGTCAAAATTTTATTACCTACACTAAAGAATAAATAGTTATAATTACCTTGAGACGTTGCAGAGGAACAGTAATGTGACAAATGCTAAAAAATTTCAGATTGAAGTTACAATTGAGGGGCGGAATTAAAAAATTTAGTTGGTAAATAAAGTAAGTTTTGGAACGATGGGTGCACGAATATTTTAGAATTTCTGAGAGATTGATAATTGATGAAACAGAACATTATAGAGTAAATAATTGAGTGGCAGATTCATTACTGTTTTGGGGCGGTTTATATTTTTTGGGATTCAAGAATTAGAAGAGACTGTGTGTTAGGGCAAGAGGAAAATAACTCAAATTATTCAATCAAATACATTTCAATATTATTCTGACAAACTCTTTAAAAATTGGCTCATATTTTAAAAGCAAAAGTGTGGCTAATTCCCATGTGAGCAGATGCTCTGGAACAGAGAAGTTTAGTGGTGGATCCTATATAGGAGCCTCACTCACGGCGAGGACAAATATACTTATAGACGACTCCGGACTCATACAGTGCACGAAAACGGTCTTTGTATTTGAAAACTGAACCAATTTTTAAAGAGTTACTCAGAATAATATTGAAGCGTATATGAGGGAACGAGTGATTAAGAGAGGCCTTTAATCCTTTTTGAGTGCGACATAGGTATGGCCAACAAATGGAAATGAAAAGTATAAATTTTTCTTAAGACACTGTTGGTCAGTAGTTTTGTTGATAAATATTTTGCAGAAACTTTCTAATGAGTTTAAAAATCAAGTCCAAGGGGTAGTTGCTGTTAAGAAAGTATTTGTTAAGAAACTCAAATTCTTTATGTAGAGATACATAATCTGAGCTTATTTTATAAGCTTTGTTGATAAGGGTATGGGTGGCATTGAGTTTAAACTTCATGGGTTTTAAACTATAAAAGTTGGTACCTTGAAGAGTGAACGTGTTTTTTCTGTACACTGACGTAGAAAAATTGGAGTCCCCTCTCTTTATCAATACATCCAGAAAGGACAGAGTCATCAGTCTCATGCTCTAAGGAGAATCTGATATTAGGATGCACCGTATTGATGTAATTGCAGAACTGGGCAGCCTGTTCGTAGTCTCTGAATGTACAAAATATATCATCTACATAGCGTCTGTAAAAAGTTGGTTTAGGGACACCGGCACTGTTCAGGAAGATCTCTTCCAAGAAATTCAAAAAGATGTTAGCAAAGACTGGACCTAATGGCGTTCCCGAGGCAACACCATCAATCTGTTGGTATTTTTTATTGTTGAACAAAAAATACGAATATGAAACCGCCAAGTTAGAAGCTCAGTGCATGATTGTCTATCTAAAAACCAAATGTGTAATCAGAATTGTGAAAGGCTAGGTTAGTGATTATATTGATGGTTTCATGAAGTGGTACATTAGTGAATAAGGATTCAACATCGAGGCTAACCATAATGGAATTTCGAGAAGACAGTTGGCACAATTCCTCAACAAAATCATACTATCTAAGTATCTATGTTCACTTCTCCAGCCCTATGCATCTAATCAATTCACCGTCAAGATTTCTTAGGATTTTGTTTAGGAATTGTTTCAACTGTCTTCTTGAAATTCAATTATGGTTAGCCTAGATGTTTAATCCTTATCCACTAATGTACCGCTTCATGAAGCCACCAAAACTACCACTAACCTAGTCTTTCACAATTCTGATTGCAAATTTGGGTTTGATAGACAATCATTCACAGAGATACTCAAGTTGGCCCTTGACATATCAAAGGCTTTTGATCTAGTATGGCATGAGTCACTACTCTCTAAGCTCCCTTCCATTTAGTTTCCTCCTTCTCTTTGCTTACTCTTGTCAAGTCTTCTCTCTGGTCGCTCCATATCAGCACTCATTGATTGAGCGACTTCATCCTCCTTTCCTGTTAATTGTGGTGTTTCTCAAGGTTCTGTTTAATCTCCACCTTTATTCTTACTTTTAATCAACGATTCTCAGCTGTACTTCTAACTCTGTTCACTCTTAGTGCCGACGACTCAACTCTTCATTCTTCCACTCATTTCAATTCTGCTCCCTCTTTTGCATCCAGAGTTGCCTCTCGTCTTCAGCTTTCCGATTCTATTCTTGCCGACCTGGATGGGATTTCCCGGTGGGGCCGCCTCAACCTTGTGAAATTCAACTCTTTGAAAACTCAACTTCTTTACATCTTCCTCTCAAAAACACCTCCTAAATTTCCTATTTTCTTCGACGGTTCTAACGTCTCACCTGTTGATAACATAAACATTCTTGGTTGAACCATAAACAAAACATTGTCCTGGAAACCTCATATCACAACGGTTGCTAAGGTGGCCTCAAAGAAGCTGGGAGTTCTGTTCAGGTTGCGGGAATATTTTTCTTCTGCACAGCTACTCCAGTTATATAAGAACCTTATTCGCACTTGTTTGGAGTATATGTTCTCACATCTAGGGGGCTCCAGCACCACCCTTCTATTTGGATAGAGTGGAGTCTAAAGCTAAGAGACTAATAAACTGTCCCCTACTTTCAAACTCTCTTGACCCTCTATCTCTGTGACGTGACGTTGGCGCACTATCTCTTTTCTATAGGTACTACAACGGTAGATGCTCAGGGAAGTTGGTCGTTTGCATTCCACCTCCATTGCGTTGCCCTCGTATTACAAGGGGTGCCATGCTCTCGCATGAATTTTCGGTGAGCATTGAAAATCCCAGACTCGTTCGTTGTGGTGCCTCCTTCTTCCCTGCCACTTCCGTTCTGTGGAACTCTATGCCATCTTCTGTTTTTTCCAACTGTATTTACTCTTCCTCTCTTTAAAACCCACGTCTGCGCTCAACTAAGAGTTTTGCGTTAGGCTTGGGATTGGGTGGGTTTTCCCGAATTTTATTTCCTGCCCCATCCTTGAAAAGGGCCCAGCCCGTGATTGGTGGTAATCTTTAAAAAAAAAACACACACACACACTGTTATAAGTGTCATTAGATATAATATTATGTGATTTCAATTCTTTTAGATCCCTGTTGATCTTATCATCCAATTTATTTATAATTCCGGAAAGTTCCTTATTCACCTCCCTGAATTCCGATGTATCAGAGAGAACTGCGTCATCCTTTTCAGCATAATCATATCTGTTCATCAAAACAACGCCCTTATCCTTGTCTGGGTTTCAAATTACCAATTCCTTTTTACTTCCCAATTTTCTCAGAACAAGTCGATCTTCCTTTCTGAAGGGCAGGGTCCAATATTGGAGCCAGAAACACCCCATTTTTGCCCCCACCTAAAAATGAACATAAAATTCTTAATATCCAAGCAATTTTGATGGGAAAAGAAGCAAATTGTAGCTTTTTCTGACTTCTAACACGTCGTTCTCGGGTGTTTTTCTATGTCTGTAGTCATTCTTTCAGATTTTTCAATTTTTCAAAACCTACGCTTTTAACATTTTTAGCTTCAACTCCTACAATTTTTTTTAAAATGACTTCAAACTTGAAATATGTATAGATGGGTTCATTACCTGCAAAAGTCACGAAGTACTTTTTTGATTTTTTGAAATTTGTGCTCAGAAATGTCCAAATTCGAAACCCACTTTTTTTTTGGTTTTTAAAATGAAAAATTGCAATAAATTTTTTTCTACCCATGCGATCTGGATGAAATTTTCAGAGCATATGTAGTCAGGGGGCATGCACATTTTTTACTTAGATAATTTCTTTGTGTATGCAGTAGTTTTGAATTTGACCTTGGAACAAATTTAAAAAAAAATTTTTTTTGGAAATTTAAAATAAATTTTTTTTGGGTATACAAAAAATTATCTAAGTAAAAAATGTATCTCGCCCGGCTATACAAGCCCTGAAAATTTGATGTTGATCGGCCATGTAGAAAAAAAAATATATCAATATTTCACTTTTTGAAAAAAAAAAAAATTTTGAAAAGGGAAATATTGATATATATTTTTTTTAAGAATAAGAATTAATAATTAAGAATTTAAGATTAAGAATTTTATGTCCATTTTTAGGTGGGGCAAAAATTGGGTGTTTCTGACTCCAATATTGGACCCTGCTCTGAAAAAAGAATGGGTGATATACCTACATTTAGTGTAGAAGCATTTGTTGGCTATAGATCTCATCGAGTCACAAACTCGTAGAAAGTTTCTCTTCTATGTAGGTTCGTGCCTGAGTTGTTGTAGGAGTCTCTCAAAACATAAGAAATATTTAAAATAGTTAAATTTGTAGTAAGGTACGCATAATTGCAACCCTAGTGATTAAAGGATACTCTTTCTTTCCGAAAGAGAAAGTATTGTTATCACTAGGGTTGCAATTTTGCATACCTTACTTCAAATTTAACTCTTTTAAGTTAAGACAGCAGTATTACCGACAGATATACAAGGGCAAGAAGAGAGGAGGAATTAAACATGGATTTGACACTTTAAAATTGCAACATGTCAGAAAGAGTGTGAGGTAAAAGAACCAGAAAGATTGTTGCATTTTCTATGAAGAAATATTTTTAGAGTCTCGAAGAGCTGATTTTTTGTCATTTCGGAATGAAATGTGTAAAAACACGAGCTTTTGGATTTTAAGCCAGCGATAACTTCTGATAAACCAACTTTAATTTATTAGTTTTAGTTCGAGAAATAGAGAATGGAATATATGCCTCCATATATACAGTATATATATATATATATATATATATATATATATATATATATATATAATATATATATATATATATATTATATATATATATATATATATATATATATATATATATAATAATAAGCAACAATATATATATACACATTTCAATAACCTACATATATATATATCGAATTTATATATATATAAATATATATATATATATATATATATATATATATATATATATATATATATATATGCTATATATATATATATATATATATATATATATATATATATATATATATATATATATATATATATATATATAGAATTATATATATAAATATATATATATATATATATATATATATATATATATATATGGCTCATGTTAATAAATCCTTACGTTTTTCTCTAACTCATAAAATTTTAGGTTAAATTTTTACAACTTAGTTTAAATTTTTAAAATGTTTGGTAAAAAAAATTACTTACATTAATGGTAATATATTTAATGGAAGTTGAAGTTTTATAATGTCAACATTACATTCCTTTTTATAATATATATATATATATATATATATATATATATATATATATATATACTACTACACATATATATATATATATATATATATATATATATATATATATATATATATATATATATATATATATATATATATATACTATATTTTTTATATATACACGTTGTATGTATGTTTAAAATTCTGCAATATCCTTTAATATTATTTCAAATAGATTTTTTCCTTCATTTCTTTTACTCCACGCATACTCGCAAATATATGAATCAATCATCTTTATGTTCATTCCTTTTTGTTTTTTAGTTTTATATTTAAAAACACTCCACGTACTTTCCACCGTCATGTTTTGTTCACCAATGCATATTGGATTAATTAGCACAAACCTGTGAAATAAATTAAATTTTATTTTTAACAAAATTGAACTTTCTTAATCTAATGCAATATAACCTAATCTACCCCATAATCTAACCTATGTAGCCTTACCTAACCTAATCTAACTCCTAACCTAACCTAACCTAACCTAACCTAAACTAACCTAACCTAACCTAACAACCTAACCTAATCTAACCTAACCTAACCTAACCTAATAACCTAACCTAACCTAACCTAACCTAACCTAACCTAACCTAACCTAACCTAACCTAAACCTAACCTAACCTAACACAACTAAGCCTAAACCTCCTTTAACCCATTAACCTAACCATAACGTCACATAACCTAACCTAAGGTAATCAAATTTCAAATTAAAAATAATGATTTATCTTACCTCCCACAAGTAGTTATTGAATTTAACACACACTGGTTGACAAATATTTAATTCCTCTTTGTTTTAATGTAATGTAATTAAATACCATAAGAAACATAAATAACAATAATTAAAATATTGAAGAACAATCTTGAACATTTTTTTAGCACCAATACAGTTAATAATTAAATAAAATTGTTTAAAAAAAACTTAAAATATAAATAAAAATTAAAAAGAAAAGAATTAAAAATTTATCGAGCTTCACCAATACTGTAAATATTGAATAACTTATTTTCTCTTTCATAGGGTAAATTTTACTTTTTCATTATTAACAAAACTTCACCAAAGAACGTAAGAAAAAATTAACATGACCCATATATATATATATATATATATATATATATATATATATATATATATATATATATATATATATATATATATATATATATAATATATATATATATATATATATATATATTTTTATATATAAATACTATGCGCTTATAAATTTGTGTATATATATATATATATATATAGGACCTGTTCTGATTTTACGAACTCCGTCAGTTGCCATTTTTGTTTTTTAATATATTTATTGTATATGATCCTAACCAGTCAATTAAGAATTTGACGGACATGATTCAAAAAATATATAGGACCAGTTACGTTTTACGACTCCGTCAGTTTTAATTTTTTTTTTTTTAACTAAAGGAATACCCAAGGGTAAACCGCAAAGATGGCAGGAGTCGGGGTCTCTCGGCCTTCCGGGGAACGACAGGGTAGGACTATTTCCCCCCCTTCGGGGAGGGTCTCCGGAACCCCCGCTCTTTGGTATTTGGGTGTCGCGGGGGTTCCTCCCCTCCCTACTATGGTATGGAAACGTCCCCTCTGTCCCCGATGGCTCGAAGCCCCCTATTTTTGTTTTTTTTAATTTCTTTTTTTTAATTTTTTTTTATATTTTTTGTAATAAGCTTTACACATGATTCCAAATATGTAATTGGTTTTTCTGTAAGTGTCGTACTTTTCAAGATATTTCATTTATGAAAAAAAAATTTTATTATTTTTTTTTTTTTTACATTTTTGTAATAAGCTTTATACGCTGATTTCAAATATGTAATTGGTTTTTCTGTAAGTGTCGTACTTTTCGAGATATTTCATTTTTTAAAATTTTATTGATATAAATGTGATTTTTAAATAATTATTTAAAAAAATATTTCGAACTTTTGAATCATGTTTATCACCACTGAAATTCATTGTTAGTATCATATAGTAGCAATATGTTAAAAAAAAAACAAAAAAAAATCAAAACCTGACGGAGTCGTAAAACATAAAAGGGCCTATATATATATATATATATATATATATATATATATATATATATATATATATATATATATATATATATATATATATATATATATATATATATATATATATATATATATATATATAAAACTTCAGTTTTGACCATTAGCAGTACTCAACGAGTACCGAGGTACTAAACTTAACTAACCTAACCTAACCTAACCTAACTTAACCTAACCTAACTTAACCTAAATTAATTTTCATTATTATACCAGTTTGTGATCAGGAAACTTAGGAGGTTCAGGTTGTACGCTAGCCTTGTGAGGTGTTTGACTATATCCTCACTAGTCACAGTACAGTTTCTACAAATTTTCTATATATATATATATATATATATATATATATATATATATATATATATATATATATATATATATATATATATATATATATAATACAAAAAAAAAAATATATATATATATATATATATATATATATATATATATATATATATATAAAACTGAGAATAATCCCAAATATGTTTTTGTGTGAGAATACTGTAGCATAATATTTGGGATGAATGTATTTCCTTCTTGGTGCAGGAAGTTGTTGTAGTGTTTCATGCAGAGGGTGACCTATTGAGAGTGATTTACTGTATAATTGATTGCCTATGATGTCAAGATAGGCTTTCATGGAAGGAACCTTAGTTTCGTTTAGTATCAGGGTTGGCATTAAGAAATCCACCTCTAAAAAACCGGCCAAACAAAAAAAAAAAAAAAAAAAAAAAAAAAAAGCTCAGATGAAATTTTTTTTTTAATTTTAGCTATTATTTTCAACAATTTGAGAGATATTTTTAAAAATTACTAATATGCAATAATAACAACTATATTATGTTTCATTATTAGT
>JABUQX010141500.1:32500-35000 GCA_015478945.1 Trachelipus rathkii
AGAGAGAGAGAGAGAGAGAGAGATATAAAAATCTTTTTTTCAAATTATTTCGTACGATTTCACTGGGTGAGCGAAAGTTTCGTACTCGCGAAATTTGCTTATTTTTTCGCTCAACAGCAAGGTATGACGCTTGGCTTTTTCCTATATATTTTATATGAAATATGAAGATCTACCCGTACGCCCACCGCTTTCCAATTTACTCTTAGGAACAGAGTAGGAAGGAAAATTTCCAAATGAATTTAATTATTATAATTGTTATTACTAAAGTAGTTGTTTTTCTTTAAATTTATTTTATAAATCAGTTTCTTTTTTACACTTTCATATAAAATTCTAATAATTTATTTTACTTTACCATTTAAATTATTTTATTAAAAAGACTAAAAAATATTGGGTAGGAGCTACCTACCCTGCCTACCCTATATTAGTCTGATGTATGTGTATGTAATATAATATAAATGTTTAATATAATCATATGTAAAATATATTGATATATGTCTCTTTTATCTAAAAAAGAAAGGAAAAAGAATAACATATATATATATATAGATAAATAATAAAAAGCTATAATAAATATAATATAACATCATACAACATAATAATAATACATTTTATATAAATATATAAAAAAAAAATATAGATATAAATAAAAATGATAATATATATATATATATATATATATATATATATATATATATATATATATATATATATATATATATATATATATATATATATATATATATTTTTTTTTACAGTTTTCACCACCACTCACGGGCAGAGCCTAATCAAGGAGGGGGTGTTATTATTAATAATATCATCTGTATCAGGGGCAACATCAGACCACACAAGGAATATTTTCATTATTTTCCAAGCCTATCAAATAACATGTTCATCCCTATTACTTCATGTATCTTTGAAATAGCAGTTTTCGGCACGGTTTTACCTTCTTTTATTTAGCATTATATATTTTGTTATTAAAGTCATTCTTGAAATGCTCGAAAATGGTTTTCAACATTTTATCATATAAAGTAAAGATAACTTCTCATCTTTCAAAAATGTAGCCATTTACTCTTGCATCTCCAACCAGCAACATTTTGCATCCTTATCTTCACACTCTCTTCAGATTTATCATTTTGTTATAACCTTTTCTTAAACTGGTTTTCAGGTTCATTCTTAGGAAAAATTGTCCATTTAAATCATAATAATCAAAGATGTAAGTCGTTAAATATTTAACGTTTTCCACTGAAATTAATTTGAATTATAAGTTTTCAAAACTTTTTTATTATTTAAAGATGCAAAAAAGAAATGTAGTTGAAACATTTGTTACTTCTCCATCTTAGATTGTAATACAAAATAATTTAATTTAAATTTTTAAAATATTAAAATCTTGAATCGTAAATCAAAAAAATTTTCTTTAGTAGTTGTTTTTACGGCAAACTCTCGACTAACAACCATTCTTGAATAATTCTTTCAGAGGATTTTTTCTTCTTTCTTTCTAGTCTTCCTTTTGTTGCTTCTCTTTTTCATTTCCCTTCTGGTTTCAAAGCGTCCACTCTCGATCAAAGCCGAATCATAATATATATATATATATATATATATATATATATATATATATATATATATATATATATATATATATATATATATATATATATATATATATATATATATATATATATATATACTACTCTATACATATATATATATATAATATATATATAATAATAATAATAATAATAATATATACTATAATAATAATAATATATATATATATATATATATAAATATATTTATTATATTTATATATGTATATATTAATAACTATTTAATAAAATAGGTGAAGAAAGTTATTTTAAAAAAGAAAACAATATAATATATGTATATAATAATATATGTAATAACTTAATATATATATATATATAACCAACTATATCTTCTAACATATATATATTTGAAATATATTATATATTTATATATATATATATATATATATAATATATATATATATATATAATAACATATATATAGATTTATACAATATATATCTATAAATATAATATGATAATATATATATATATATATATATATATATATATATATATATATATATATATATATATATATATATATATATATATATATATATATATATATAGGTAAGGTCATTCTCAGCGAATTATATAAGTGATATATATAAGTTCCTGCAACACACACTCAATTCACGGTTATTATGATTCATAAATCACCGTTCATTTTATTGGCAATAGAATTTATTTTGCAAATTATAATAAAAGCTTTTTAATTTTTCCACTGAGAATACTCAATTCATGTGTTATTATTTTTATTATTATTATTATTATTATTATTATTATTATTATTATTATTATTATTATTATTATTATTATTATTATTATTATTATTATTATTATTATTATTATTATTATTATTATTATTATTATTATTATTATTTTATTTTATTATTATTATTATTATTATTATT
>JABUQX010141500.1:40000-47050 GCA_015478945.1 Trachelipus rathkii
AACTGTTACTCAACCTAAAACTGTAACTCATTACAGACATCTTTTATATTTTACTTAATACTTTTTAATTTATAAATTTTTAAAAATTGTATGTAAGAAGAAAAAATCAGAGTGTCTGATATATAAACATTTTATTTTACTACAATTGTACGAAATTTTACTAAAAACATTAACATTACATACCTTAAAGCAGTAAATCAGTAAATCAATAGAGGTGTTACCTAACACCTAGAGGGGATTAGTATGCTTTTGTTTTACTGCTTTACTGCTTTAACTCATGTTTTACTGCTTTAACTCACATGTTTTATTGCTTTAACTCATATATTTATTAACATTACATACCTTAAAGCAGTAAATCAGTAAATCAATAGAGGTGTTACCTAACACCAAGGGGATTAGTATGCTTTTGTTTTACTGCTTTACTGCTTTAACTCATGTTTTACTGCTTTAACTCATGTTTTACTGCTTTAACTCATGTTTTACTGCTTTAACTCATATGTTTTACTGCTTTAACTCATATATTTATTAACATTACATACCTTAAAGCAGTAAATCAGTAAATCAATAGAGGTGTGACCTAACACCAAGGGGGGATTAGTATGCTTTTGTTTTACTGCTTTACTGCTTTAACTCATGTTTTACTGCTTTAACTTTCTGCTTTACTGCTTTAACTTTCTGCTTTACTGCTTTAACTTTCTGCTTTACTGCTTTAACTTTCTGCTTTACTGTTTTAACTCATATGTTTTACTACTTTAGCTCATATATTTATTAACATTATGTTTTTTATTTTGTTTTAATACTTTTTATTTTTATTATTATTATTATTATTTTTATTATTATTTTTATTATTTTTTTATTATTATTATACTTAGTGTTATTTACTTCATGCCTATTGTTATTATTATTTAGAACACACACACACTCACACACAGATTTACTTACACTCACACAGATTTACTTACACTCACACAGATTTACTTACACTCACACAGATTTACTTACACTCACACACAGATTTACTTACACACAGATTTACTTACACACACAGATTTACTTACACACACACACACACACACACACACACACCCACACACACCCACACACACGCACACTCACTTACACATATAACGTATAATTTATTAAAACATTTTATGTTTTAATTAAACACGTACATTTATATTAATCATTCAAATATAACTAAAATTATTTCAAAGTTTCTTAAAACTTCTATAATAAATCAATCATTATCTTTGAACAAAGAATTTATTATTAACTGTTAATACTTTTTGTTTATAAATTTTATAACTATCAAGTTTTAAAATAACTTTTACTAAAATTTTATGAAATTTTATTAAAAACATATATTTTACGTACCTTAAAGCAATAAATCAGCAAGGTTAGCCCCTAGCACCCCTCTACACCAAGCTATGCCACGTTTTGTTCTATTGACTTACTGCTTTACATCATCTTTAGCTATGTAATAAGTATAAAAATAACAAAATAAGTTCTTCTCTGCTAACATAACATGTATTTTATTAAAATCTTTCTAAGTTCTTATTTAAAAATAACAATTATTCACTTACATTTATATTATTCACTCGATGTTAACTAAAAATATTTCAAAGTTTTTAAATAATTCCGGATTTTCTTTATTTATTATTATTATTATCTATGTACATTGACAATCCATCACGAGAAAACACAACAACCCGCACTCCTTACAGATACGAAACTGACCTGACCTCTCTCTGTAAAATGTGTTGAAATAACTACTTTAGGTCTAAATTTAGGATAATCCTTTTTGTACCCGGGGCGATTTAGGCCTAATTCCCGGTCAAAATATATTTCAAACTGACCTTTTTCTGTAAAATGTGGTGCAATAACTACGTTAGGCCTAAATTTAGGTATAAATTTAGGATAAACCTTTTTGTATCCCAGGCTGATTTAAGCCTAATACTAGGTCAAAAGGTAATTCCAGTATAGACAAGAATCATTGTTATTATAAATATATTTCAAACTGAAACATGCTGGATCGGTAAGATCCTTTAAGCAGGTAAGAAGGAAATGTTTACCTTTCTTGTGAGTGGACGGAGTAATCCTTATCTCTATATGACCTCGTATGTGATTGGTCGAGAATTATTTTATCGCTTTTAGGTATGAAAAACATGTTTTTTCATATCCTGAACCTTATCTGTGATTGGATGAAAATTATATTGGAGGATGCGTGTTTTAGATCCAAACTCATTTTAAAATCATACTCGTTTTGGCTCTTAAGCGGTGCACAAGTTCTCTGATTTGTAATAAAAGTGCTCTATTTTCACTAAGTGTATATCATGATTCACCTTAACATGTATACCTCAATACAAGACATTGTCCAGTGGGAAATCAAGATCCCAGGAAGTAGGGTTTCATTCTTATATAAAAGAAAACCCGATGGATTTGAATTTTTCAAGTGTGCCACCCAATCACCCTGTTATAATACAAAGCGTATTTTCATGAGTCCAGATGAATTACTTTGTATATGTAATCACACTGAAGAGTGGCTTACAGAATACTTTAAACCAAGCTCAGCTTTAAACTGGACCGAAACAGTTATTAGCCTGTGCGAAGAAACCAGCGATAAACAACTTACTCTAGCATTTTATAAACATCAAAACCTAATCAGTTTGGAAGTTAGATTATGGGAGAGAAATAATGAAACATCAGTATTTGAACCTACATCATATGGATTCTACATTTCAGGCCTAACGCAGCTGAAATATATGTTAGAGGTACGTAAGCGAATGTTAATGCAGCTGAAGAAGACATATGTGTTATCTAATTACGTAACCGTAATTCATTACATGTTATACCAAGAATACTACGCATTTAAGAAAACCCTGATCGATGATCCTACGGTTATCATCGATCGCTTCCTAAGTTCTATAGACGTACAGAAATTCATTTATCTACTTAGAAAACAATGGCAAGAAAGTATTTATGCAGGTGACCCAGAATGTAAATATACTATGATATCTGAGCGGGAACTTTTTACGTATGTGTTAACTGAAGGTATTACTGAGATACGAAACTATATCATCGATAATGATATAAATGATTGGCATATTTGCAAAGATTTAGAGAATTTTAATATAAAATAGTCATAAACATCATGTGTAAAATGTAAGTGGAAGTGTTATATATAATAATATTCCTGTATTATATTTAATGTGAACCTTATATATAAAATCATTGTAAATATATTTAACACTCTTGTATATATTTAATTTTAGCCTTATATATATATATATATATATATATATATATATATATATATATATATATATATATATATATTATATATATATATATATATATATATATATATATATATATATATATATATATATATAATATATGTACTTTTTATCAATTCACTTTATATATATATATAAATTATTGTAAGATAATGATTATTAAATTTCTAATTAAATAGTAAAGTTTTTATTATCCTTATTTTTACTTTCTTAAATAAATATTTACATGTATGTTAAGAGTTTAAATGAACGAAACCCAGGTTCAGGATATGAAAAAACATGTTTTTACATACCTAAAAGGCAGAAAGCGAAAAAATAATTCTCGACCAATCACATACGAGGTCATATAGAGATAAGGATTACTCCGACCAATCACAAGAAAGGTAAACATTTCCTTCTTACCTGCTTAAAGGATCTTACCGATCCAGCATGTTTCAGTTTGAAATATATTTATAAAATAATAATAACATTGATTCTCGATTCTTGTCTATACTGGAATTACCTTTTGACCTAGTATTAGGCTTAAATCAGCCTGGGATACAAAAAGGTTTATCCTAAATTTATACCTAAATTTAGGCCTAACGTAGTTATTGCACCACATTTTACAGAAAAAGGTCAGTTTGAAATATATTTTGACCGGGAATTAGGCCTAAATCGCCCCGGGGTACAAAAAGGATTATCCTAAATTTAGACCTAAAGTAGTTATTTCAACACATTTTACAGAGAGAGGTCAGGTCAGTTTCGTATCTGTAAGGAGTGCGGGTTGTTGTGTTTTCTCGTGATGGATTGTCAATGTACATAGATAATAATAATAATAATAAAGAAAATCCGAATTATTTAAAAAACTTTGAAATATTTTTAGTTAACATCGAGTGAATAATATAAATGTAAGTGAATAATTGTTATTTTTAAATAAGAACTTAGAAAGATTTTAATAAAATACATGTTATGTTAGCAGAGAAGAACTTATTTTGTTATTTTATACTTATTACATGGCTAAAGATGATGTAAAGCAGTAAGTCAATAGAACAAAACGTGGCTTAGCTTGGTGTAGAGGGGTGCTAGGGGCTAACCTTGCTGATTTATTGCTTTAAGGTACGTAAAATATATGTTTTTAATAAAATTTCATAAAATTTTAGTAAAAGTTATTTTAAAACTTGATAGTTATAAAATTTATAAACAAAAAGTATTAACAGTTAATAATAAATTCTTTGTTCAAAGATAATGATTGATTTATTATAGAAGTTTTAAGAAACTTTGAAATAATTTTAGTTATATTTGAATGAGTAATATAAATGTACGTGTTTAATTAAAACATAAAATGTTTTAATAAATTATACGTTATATGTGTAAGTGAGTGTGCATGTGTGTGTGTGTGTGTGTGTGTGTGTGTGTGTGTGTGTGTGTGTGTGTGTGTGTAAGTAAATCTGTGTGTGAGTGTAAGTAAATCTGTGTGTGTAAGTAAATCTGTGTGTGTAAGTAAATCTGTGTGTGTGTAAGTAAATCTGTGTGTGAGTGTAAGTAAATCTGTGTGAGTGTAAGTAAATCTGTGTGTGAGTGTAAGTAAATCTGTGTGAGTGTAAGTAAATCTGCGTGTGTGTGTGTGTGTGTGTGTGTTCTAAATAATAATAACAATAGGCATGAAGTAAATAACACTACGTATAAAAAATAATAAAATAATAAAATAATAATAAAAATAAATAAAAATAATAATAAAATAAATAAAAAGTATTAAAACAAAATAAAAAACATAATGTTAATAAATATATGAGCTAAAGTAGTAAAACATATGAGTTAAAACAGTAAAGCAGAAAGTTAAAGCAGTAAAGCAGAAAGTTAAAGCAGTAAAGCAGAAAGTTAAAGCAGTAAAGCAGAAAGTTAAAGCAGTAAAACATGAGTTAAAGCAGTAAAGCAGTAAAACAAAAGCATACTAATCCCCCCTTGGTGTTAGGTCACACCTCTATTGATTTAGGGATTTACTGAATTAAAAACATAGTAGTAAAACATATGAGTTAAAGCAGTAAAACATATGAGTTAAAGCAGTAAAACATGAGTTAAAGCAGTAAAACATGAGTTAAAGCAGTAAAACATGAGTTAAAGCAGTAAAGCAGTAAAACAAAAGCATACTAATCCCCCCTTGGTGTTAGGTAACACCTCTATTGATTTACTGATTTACTGCTTTAAGGTATGTAATGTTAATAAATATATGAGTTAAAGCAATAAAACATGTGAGTTAAAGCAGTAAAACATGAGTTAAAGCAGTAAAGCAGTAAAACAAAAGCATACTAATCCCCCCTAGGTGTTAGGTAACACCTCTATTGATTTACTGATTTACTGCTTTAAGGTATGTAATGTTAATGTTTTTAGTAAAATTTCGTACAATTGTAGTAAAATAAAATGTTTATATATCAGACACTCTGGATTTTTTCTTCTTACATACAATTTTTAAAAATTTATAAATTAAAAAGTATTAAGTAAAAAGTATTAAGTAAAAATAATGTTAATAAATATATGTGTTAAATAATAGGTCTGTAATGAGTTACAGTTTTAGGTTCGCGAAAATGTTTTTAATAAAAATGTTTAAGTATGAAATAAAAATGAATGACTCATAGTATATTTGAAAAGAAATTCTTTGAAATGTTTAAGTATGAAATAAAAATGAATGACTTATAGTATATATATTTTTCATTCGCGCGGGAATATTGCGCCTGCGGGCGCACGCGGCGGGCGGGTACGCGGAAAAATTGCGCCTGCGGGCGCACGGGCGGGGACGCGGCGGATCGCACCTGCGGGTGCGGGGTTGGTTGTCTTTGCGCGGAGGGTGCACACTGCGCCCTGGTGGGCAGCTTATGAACTAGGGGAAGACATTAATATTAACTCTGTTCTATGATGTGGGGTAGAGATGAGCCATCAAAGGTGATTTCATCAAAGATGAATCATCAATATAGATGGTATCAAAGATGACGGCATCAAAGATGAGTCATCAAAGATGAACCTTCAAAGTTGAGGCATCAATGCTGAGGCATTTATGCTGGGGCATCAAAGTTGAGGCATCAAAGTTGAGGCATCAAAGTTGAGGCATCAAAATATCGAGTGTGTGAGTGTGTAAGTGTACCTGTGTGTGGGTGTGAGTGTAAGTGTATATGGTTTAATGTAAGTGTCTATGGAGAGTGTAAGTGCTTATAAGTGTTATAAAAATACTAACTCATAGTAGGAAGCATTCTAGCAGATTGTAATATACACCAATCGATTCCTCATACCTTATAACCTAGGGGTAGACACCCATATTGGGGCTATTCTAGGCTCAGGGGAGGCTAGAAAGCTTGAAAAAAGTGGCACTCAGTTGGCACTGTGGCACTCACTTGGCACTAACTACTCACTTGGCACTCATTGGCACTCACTTTGGCACTCATTGGCACTCATTGGCACTCACTTAGCATCTGGCACTCACCTGGCACTCATCTACTAATACTCATAGAACACTAATAGAACATCCCTAGATACTTCTTACGGTGATTGGGAACCATCAAAGCCATCAAGTTAGCGTGGGTCAAAATTGACCCATGGTATCTGTCAAGCTTTGGAGAAATCATGGTGAAAAAAGATAAAAAAAAAAAAAAGGGATAAGTCCCATAAAGGAAAAAAAAAAAATTTGCGGGGGTTAAAATTGACCCATGGACGATAAAGGATGGTATTGTGTTGTGCATTAGTATAAGTGTAAATGTAGTGTCTATGGAAAATGAAAGTATTTATA
>JABUQX010141501.1:0-11737 GCA_015478945.1 Trachelipus rathkii
AATTTTTAAGACTGATTAAACTTGAATTGAAAGTGTGATGTGGAATTGAAGGAACATATTCAAGGATAGAAGATTGGTCTGGACATCTCTGATGATTCAAAATGAATTTTTCAATTTATGTCGAATTGTCATAAAAAACATGACTACCGGTGATGAAAAAAATTGGTGTCTACTCCATATTGGCTAATGAAACTGATTTGTCAGACAATGAACAATATCTATAGTATTAAGGTTTTCGATCTTGGAAAAAAATGACTGTTCGAGAAGAATTTCTGGGGTTTGAAGTTCTTGAAGGGATGGATGATAAAACAATTGGCCAAACGTTTGATTTGTTTTTAGAAAAAGAAAGTTCGGACGAAGCCCATGCGTTGGTCAGTACGACGACCGCGCAGCAATAGCGCGGAAAGAACATGGAGTTCAAAAGAACTGCATGAAAGATATGTGCATTATGGCTTTCACTGTGCAAGCCATCGGTTTAATGATCATTAATGACCTAAAAATTATTCCGGAAATTGAAATACTATTGCCACAATAAAGACAAACTTTTTCAGAGACTCATCCTGAAAAGAAAATACATTCCCAACCTGCCTAAACTTTGTGAAACCCGTTGAACTCAAAAGTATCATAGTATTGCTATTCTTCCATAATACAAATATAATAAAATCGTTGAAGGGGTTAGAAAAATTGTCAAAAGGAAAGGCTCAATCAAACAAGAAAAACAGTTTTATTATTATACTGTTCGGCAACAAACCCATTTTTCATTACTACCTCTTCCATAATAGATAAATATTTTGCTTTAGTTGAACTACAGTGGCTAACATTATTCAAACAAAAATATTGACCTTATGAAGTGCTCTCTCTGATCATGTCCAAAGAATTTTGAAAGTTGTCAAAGACCACTGCAAAACTGTGATAAAATAATTGTTGACCTGCTCTTATCCGCCAATGTTACTACTACTGAGTTATTAGTAGAACTTGCACCATCTAGAAAAGTACAATCCCAACAACATAAAGCAAATAATCCTGCTGAAACTCCTGCTGAATAATGGAAGCATTTTGAACTTGTGCCTTATCTTGACACACTTCCATCCTCTTTAGAGACTATATTTTCAGAAAACAACTTCCCAGCACTTCATCTTTTTCATTTTCATCCGTTTCTTATGTTAAGCGAGAGAAAGTAAAACGCTTTTCAGAGTTTTAAGATCTTGATATCAACAAAATTTATACCGAAACTGACTTATGGTATATCTTGTGGCTTGACAAAAAAAAAATGGATAAACAAAAGTTGAAAGACTTGGAACTTACTAAAGTCATCAAGAAGCCGACCTCTTCTTTCCTAAAATCAAAAACATGTCTTTTATTTGCACTGGTGCTACCGTGTTCAACAGGTACCATTGAAAGGTCTTTCAGCACTCTGAGAAGAGTAAAGACTTGGCTAAGAAACCCAATGAACGAAGACAGGCTTAATGGACTTTATAGGATTAGTATTCATAGAATATTAATAAATGAAAATGAACGAATTGGAACTAGTTCAGATTTAATATTAGTTACCACTCAGGACTCAGTACTCGCCAACCCCATAAATATTACTTTAAGTTTCTCAAATAGGTATTTTTTTTTTTGCTCACCTCGTGACACATAAATTTTTTTAATTACAACTGTTGTAGACTTGTTATTTTATTTATTTTATAACCGAAATAAACTTTTTTATATTATGATATTTTCTATTAGCCTTTGAAAAGGAAAATCTTTTTAGTTTAATCCAACCCACACTGCCCATTGATCATGAGCAAGTGATGGCAAATCACTCAACTTTGGGCAGCCCCTAAATCAAATCCTGCGCACACACACACACACATACACACACACACACACACACACACACACACACACACACACACACACACACACACATATATATATATATATATATATATATATATATATATATATATATATATATATATATATATATATATATATATATATATATATATATATATATATATATATATATATATATATATCCCTCAAGCTTTGCCCCTCCCCTAAATGATATCCTGCCTACGCCCATGCTTGCAGCTATAGTATCTATAGTAAAGAGACAAATCACGAACATCGCGACGCATAGAAAAAAGGTTATATGAATTGGAAAGTAAGAAACAGTTATAAACCTTTTAGCCTTTAACTCAACCCTATCCAAAGACGGATGAAACCTTATCAACTCCCAAGCATAGGAATAGCACTCCATACAAGGGCGGAATGAGAACCTTGTATAAGTGGAATAACTGGGAAGAGGGAAAAATATCGCAATTTAAGCAGAATTACCAGCTTCCTAGAGACACACCTAACAACAGTTGTGATACGAGGTTTTCAAGATATTTTTTTTGTTTATACTTAGGCTAAGAATGTTTGCATTGTTTATAGGAGAGATGAGAAAACCATTGAATGAGATAGAAAAGTTAGAGATATTTTTGAGAGTGAAATTTACAGAGGTTAGGCCTTTAAAAGAATTGAATTTCACAAGGTTGAGACGACTCCACTGAGAATTGCCATCAATATCAGAAAGAAATCAATACTAGAATCGGAAAGATTAAAACGATTGACAACTGTAGATGAAAAAGGAAACAGATTTGAAAATTGAGTAGAAGAATGGAGGGTCGAGTAATCGGCGTATGAAGGGATATATTTAGCCGAAAAGATCATTAATAAACTGAAAGATTAGAGCAGGAGATTAGCCATAACCCTGAGGAATGCCATTATTGACATGAAAGGAAAAGCAGGGCTGCGGAGCTGGTAAATGTTTCCGGCTCCGAACCCGGTTGGGGTCCCAATCCAAACCCCCATTATTTTATAGCAAAAAAAATTTCTGTGTTCCAGCTCCACTCGCAAAAAAATCGACTCCGGCTCCATCCCAAAATTTCCAGCTCTGACTCCGGTTAGGCCAAAACCTTTTGGCTCCGGCTCCAGCTCCGGCTCCGGCTCCGGCTCCGGCTCCGGCTCCGGCTCCGACTTCGGCTCCGGCTCCACAGACTTAAAGAAAAGTCGCCATATGAACAACAGTCATAATGAAGTGATTTTAAAGAAAGCTAGAAATAAATAAAAAAAGAAAAGGAAACTCAAAGGAGAGGAGTTTGAAAAGCAAAAACACATGTCATGCCCGGTCAAATGTCTTGAATATGTTAAGCACCCCGACCCAGGACAGGTCTCCCAAAATCCCCGAGGACAGAAAACCATAAATCTGTGGGATATGATAATTTATCACCAGTAGTTCTCGAGTGTTCGAAAGCCTTACTGGTGATTGGAAAGAAGGGACTTTAATAACGTTTTTTTCATTTTACCTTACGTGCTCATAGAACTTTGATCCTAAGTTTAACCCTTGTCGTAGCTCTTTTCAATGACTCAAGCAAAGCTCGCCTTGTGAGTTCTGTTCGTGATAAAAAGGTTGCTCTTGGGTCTCTGACTAAGTGAATAATTCCAATATATAAATTATTAAAGTTATTAAACGAAATGATCGACTTTTTAAATTTAAAAATGTTTTTATCAAATGCGATTTATCAAATGAGCGCAGCCGTGTTTCGAAGAGAGAAGATTAAATGCATAGGAAAGTAGAAGATGGAAGGGAATTCCACATAACAGAAGTGGGCTTGAAAGAAGGGAGGCAAATCACAACGAACGAGTCTTTGTTTATCAATACTCTCTCAAGAGTCATTCCAGAGCATGGCACCCTTGTACACAGAGGGCTAATGCAAATGGAGGTGGGAATTGTGAGTTGGCCAACCCTGCTATAGTACCTAGAAAGGAGATAGTGCGCCAACGTCACGCGTCTAGATAGAGCGTCAAGAGAGTTTGGTGTGCAGGGGACAAGAATTTCTCGTGCTTTAGACTTAACTCATTCACACAGAAGGGTGGAGCCAGAGCCCTCCCCCCCAGATGCTGATGTGAGAACAGTACTCCAAACAAGGGCAAATAAGGCCCTTATATAACTGGAGAAGCTGCAGGGGGATAAAAAATTCTAAAGGTAAATCCCGAACAGAACTCCCAGCTTCTTTGAGGTCACCTTGGCCGAAACCTGTTGTGATATGAGGTTTCCAACACACTTTTTGTTTATGTATGTTCAGACCAAGAATGCTTGTGTTGTCAACAGGTGAGACGTTAGGAACCGTCAAAGAAAATAGGAAAGTTAGAGGTGTTTTTGGAGAGAGGGAGATGTAAAGAAGTTGAGTTTTCAAAGAGTTGAATTTCACAAAGTTGCGGCGGCCCCACCGGGAAATCCCATCCAGGTCGGCAATAGAATTGGAAAGCTGAAGACGAAGAGGCAACTCTAGAAGCCAAAAGAGGGAGCAGATTTTGAAATGAGTGGAAGAATCTAGAGTTGAGTCGTCGGCATAAGAGGAACAGAGTTAGAAGTACAGTTGAGAGATCGTTGATGAAAAGTAAGAATAAAGTTGGAGATAAACAGAACCCTGAGGAACACCACAATTAACAGGAAAGGAGGAAGAAGTCGCTCCATCAACGAGATCTGATATGGAGCTACCAGAGAGAAAACTTGACAAGGTAAATGAATAATTCCAATATATAAATTATTAAAGTTATTAAAAGAAATGATCGACTTTAAGTTTAAAAATGTTTTCATCAAATGCAGCTTGGACATTCCCAGCAAAAAAAATCCTATAGGATCCCATCCATTCCTATCTTAATTAAGATAGGAATGGATGGGATCCTATAGGAATTTTTTACTGGGTTATTCATAAAGTGGGAAGATTTTGATTTCTATTTGTGAGCAAAATGACGGGGCCAATTTTTAAAAGTCTCTGTTTATAAAACTCTTCTCATTCATTCCAGAAATAATTAGCGATTGTAAGTACTCTTGATATTTCATAAAGTTACACATCATTGTTTAGTAAAAGAATTAAAGAATTGTTTTTTTGTTAAGGTGTTGTGATATTTTCGTTTTTTCTCAGCCATACAGTAATAAGTCAATTGTTCAAAAGAATAATAAACCCCTGAATTTTGTGCGATTAATGTCCCAGTTCAAGATGAACCTGATCTAGCTTTTGATACTATTATAACTCTTTTGAAAGGATGATATTCATAATATTCAATTTTTCTTTTTCAAATTTGTTCTTCATACCAGAAATTGATCTTCTTTCGCTAATCCACGATATTATAAAGACAAAGCACTAAGCAACCAATGCCTTTTGCTACCAATTGTTATTTATTATACTAAACTGTTAATTAAATGAATTTGAAAGCTTTTATTCTTTCTATTTCTTTTTATTCTTCTTTTGTATCTGAAAAACAGGAACGACAAAGAAGGAAAAATATTTTTCAAAACGTTTTTAGCTCATAAATTTATTTTCCTCATATATTTAATTAAAGTTTTATGTTTACTGTTACAGGAAAAGTTTTAAAGTTTTGCCTAGTTTTAGTATAAATTTAAACATTTTTAACAGTTTTTAATTATATTTCGTAGCATTTTTAGTTGTTCTTTTCTTATTTTAGTTAAATCTAAGCAGCTAATTTTTTTTTTTTAAAGATTTTAATGGAAGTTATTTTCTAATTAGGCTGCATTTGGTTGGTATCGCTGTCCCACGAAAAATAAAACCATTTCAAACCCTTATAAAACATTTCAGTTAAAGTTTAAATGGGTTTTGTGTAAAACCATTCTTTCAAATTTTAAAAAAAAAAAAAAAAAAAAAAAAAAAAAAAAAAAAAAAAAAAAAAAAAAAAAAAAAAAAAAAAAAATTCTTTTAAAAAAACTTTTTATAATAGCTTTGTTTGTAATTATAAAACTTAAATATTTAAAGTTTTTAAAAATTTTTCGATTAGTTGAGAATGTAAGTTTTACGAAAATGTTTTAAAGACGTTTCCAAGAGTCAACAAATAAACGTTTTACATACCAGAATAAAACGATTTGAAAACGTTTAATTGTTTTGTGTGGTTAAATATCGATATTATGTAGATTTATTATTTGTTTATTTTTTAGTACTTATAGGGATACTTGTTTGTTAATACAGTTTTATCTGTCGCATTTTTTACAACTGTTTGCAGAAATAACAGGAGTTTTCTATTGAATTTTCTAATGTCCGTCACTTTGGAATACTACAGCATCAAGCCCTCAACCTAACATTTTCATTTTGTCAAAGACTCAGATATGTACATATATGGATTCATTCTCGAGCAACGTTATCTCAAACTTTAACTTATTTACAATTTCCTACACAAACATTAACACTCAAGCAGTACACCTCGGCATTCTAGAATCCAACTTATAAGTAGTTGTTCTATGATTTCCTACTACGACAATAATCTTGTGTTTCTCGTGATAACCTTACATAAAAAAAAAATTCCACCCTTTTTGATTATCTTACTACATTATGTCTCACAAGAAACAAGAATATCACATCTTCTCATTCAAATTCTGAAATCCTTTAATAAAGGATTTCAACGATAAACAAACTAGTTTCCCATCCAGGGAAATCCCATATATATATATATATATATATATATATATATATATATATATATATATATATATATATATATATATATATATATATATATATATATATATATATATATATATAAAAAACACAAAAAAACCTAACTGCTATACTACTACACAATCTATGCACTTAAATATATATATATATATATATATAATAAAAGTAATCATCACTCACGGGCAGAGCCCTTTTCAAGAAGGGGACAGAATAATAATAATAATAATAATAATAATAATAATAATAATAATAATAATAATAATAATAATAATAATAATAATAATAATAATAATAATAATAATAATAATAATAATGGGAAAACCCACCCAATCCCAAGCCTAACGCAAACCTCTGAGGTGACCGCAGACGGAGGACTTGAAGAGAGGGAGATTAAATAAAGTTAATGAAGTTTACAAAGAGTTCCACAGAAGAGAGGTGGCTGTAAAGAAGGAGGCACCACAACGAACAAGCCTGGAGTTCCCAATGTTCTGAGCTGTCATCTATTCTCTCTCAACTCTATACTCTGTGTTTTAACAGTAACCCGCCTCTTTCTCAATGTTGGAAAGGGGTGAACTTCATGTTCCGAAGAAGGGATGCCATTCTTAACCACAATCTCCATAATGCTCTTTTCTGTAATCTGTCTTACATCTTTGAATTCATACTTAACTTTCATATTTTAGACCATTTGAAGTTTGATCAGTATGGCTTTTGGAGCTCGAGGTCAACTGGTGTTATTCTTCCCCCTTGCTTTTATGATTATTAGTATTATTATTATTATTTATGCCATATCATGCTCCTTCCCATTGTGTCATGGCTGTATTATTATTATTATTATTATTATTATAATTATTATTATTAATTTAATTAATAATTTAATCAATTAATAAGGTAATTAATATTTTAATTATTATTTTACTATTATTATGGACTATAATTGTATTATAATTGTTATAGTGGATCATATTAAGCTCAATCCTTAAACCCAATTGCTTAAATTTAATTAATACTTGTATTATTTTGGGGCTCAAAGGACACAATACTGTGTTGCAATTAATAGCACCCTTTAAGAACTTGAATATCATTTAAAATTGTATTATATTTTATATCATCACTATATATTATAACTATGTTAAACTTAATAATGTAAAATATTTTCATTTTTCTGAATAAAGTCTTTGAAATTGAAAATTTATATTTCCATATATGGTTTATTAATATTGATTAAATTCTTATATGTTATAAATTAATTAACTGATCTGTTAACTTATATAATGACATCTATTTGTATTGTATTTGTCTGTTGATGTTTGCTTGCATCCAGTGTCTCACGAAAATCAATATTTTCGCTGCATTTTCAGAATCCGCTTAAGCGAGATTTATGCCCGATTTTTAATGTAACCACCCTGTATAATTTTTTAATAAAGGAAAATTAAAAGCATGAGGTAAAACTATTTTAAATAGCTTTTCCTTATTTTATGTGTAGACTTTTTCCTCTCTACATAGAAATTTGAATCATATTTAAATTAAGACGTTTTTATTAATAGTTTATTATAATTAATTTTTAAATGATTAAAAAGTATAATGTGTTCTTCATTTTGGTGTGTTTTCTGTGTTTTTCGTGTTTTCTTTGGTTTGTATTTACTCCATCGTTTATTAACCAAAAAGTGTCAATTTCAGTTACGGAAAAAAACTTGCAAAAAAACGTATTCGAATATATTCCGCATTTCAAAAGAGTTATAATAGTAACAAAGGCTCGATCAGGTTCATCTTGGACTGGATCGCTAATCGCACAAAATTTTGGAATATATTATTCCTTTGAGCCATTGGCCTATTTCGATTTGGCTGAAATAATTGAAAATATAACAACACCAACACAGGAGAAACAATTCTTTTACGAAATAATGATGTGCGAATTCATGGAACACCAAAAATACTTCCAATCAATAATTGCTACTGGGTTGACGTTAAGAAATTACATAAGCAGGGAATTCTGCAATTTCGATCTAGTTCCATCATTTTGCACACAATCGGAAACCCAGTTCCTCCAATCTTTATGTCAAATGTCTAAGATCCATTTAATAAAAACATTCTTAAATTTAGAGTCTATAGTTTCTTTTAATAACTTTAATAATTTAAACATAGGAATAATTCACTTAGTCAGAGATCCGAGAGCAACTGTTTTATCAAGAATGGAACTTACAAGACACGCGTTGCTAGAGTCTCATTGTGAAAAATTACGTCATGAGTTAAATTTAGAATCACAGTTCTATGATCCCAAAAGGTACTTCTTCAATGGAAACTGAATTATTTCAGAGCGTGATATATATATATATATATTATATATATATATATATATATATATATATATATATATATATATATATATATATATATATATATATATATATAGTTAGCATATATATATATATGTTATATATATATATATATATATATATATATATATATATATATATATATATATATATATATATATATATATATATATATATATATATATGGTTTAAACCATTTGGATTAAACCAGCATGGTATTTTGGGTTTAAAGTTTAAACCAACTGAAAAACCATTGTTTTTTTGGTTTATGTTTTTTTTTTTCGTTTTTTATTTTTCCTTCTAACAAATAATATAATAGCGATTTAAATGTAAGCATATGTAGCTAAAACATCCTAATTATATATATTTATATAGTAAATAAATGGTATTAAAACATTAGCCACACACTTTTTTTTTTTTTTTTTTAAAAATAATAACATGAAAATATGAGTACAAAAATACAAAAAATTTAATAATTTAATAATTTTTCTTTGAGTTAGAAAATTGCTATTAATATGTTGAAATAAATAAACATTTTTAGGGAGTAGTTTCAAAATTATATTTAAGAATAATGAGTACTTCAAAAAGTTTATCTTTCCCAAACTTTTTATATATTACAAATTAACAGTAAATATTTCTTATTTATTTTTATCATAATTTTGCTGATTTAACAATACATTGTCTTAATAGCACTGTAGAATTTTTTTTGCGCATATATATATATAATAGTAGTATAATATTTTTTTGAGTATATATATATATATATATATATATATATATATATATATATATATATATAGCAGTTATAAAAAGTATATCTATTTATAAAGTATATATATTTATATATATATATATATATGGGGCTGGCAACTGGGATGGTTAGAAGAGGTTCCGACAAAAGCCCACCTAATTATAAAACCAAACCCAGCTGCAAAATGTTGTTTTTTTTTTAAATTTTAGCTATTATTTGCAACAATTTGAGATAGTTTTAAAAATTACTAATATGCAATAATAACAACTATGTTATGTTTCATTATTAGTGATCCTAGTTGCATTTTATATATACCTTTTAAATATTTGAAATAAATGAGAATTTAAAAAACTAATTTTTATATTTTACTACAAATGAATGTCTTTAAATGGTATTGACTAGAAGATAATAACTATATTCCCTTATTAAAATTACTAAATAAAAAAATTTTCTTCTTTGGTTATAAATTGGCTACCATATATTTTAAATTTCAATTATTTTATATAGCATGAAAGAAACTATAAAGCTAATTTGTAACATTGGATTGAACTCAGTCAGTGAATGCATCACATTTTCCCATTTTATTTCCCATTAATTATTATTAGTAACTATCTGCCTGTTTTAAATATCTATATATCCTTACAAATTTTTGTCCTTTTTCTGAGCCAAGTCTCTTTCAAATCTTTGACTAAACAAGACCAAAGGTAGAGAAAATTCTTTCAATTAATCTAGAACTGGCTGGGCATGAAATATGAAAAAACTGTCAAAACTCATTTGATAACTTTTTATTAGTACATTTTTTCAAATTAATATGCATAATATTCCACCATTTATCTGGGATTAATTAAGGGGAGACTTCATAGCAAAATCTCAACTATTCCAAACCGATAAAAGTAAATGTTTTGATGAAACAACTATGATATCTTTAATTTTATGAAAACAACAAACAAAAATTGTTTTTGAACAGTTTTAAGGTGAAGAGAGGATTTTTTTTTTTTTGAATTTCCACAAAAACTGCCATAAAATCTTTAATTTTCAAGATATTTCAATTTTTTTTGCAACTAAAATGTCTACAGAAGTGTGTAATAAATTTTTAATTAGACACCTTATTTTGAAAATTTAAAAAAAAAATTTTTTTTTTCTACAATCTCTGAAAAGTACTTTCAAAATTTTTGAACAGAGAATAGTCAACCGTGGCTGACACCACTTACGTTCTACCAAACATTTAATATAAACGTCAGTTTGTTTTACACGTTTATATGTGAGCTTTGTATCAAATAAATAGAAGAAAATAAATTTTGTTCTGTTTTTTTTTTAATGAATTTTTTTATATTCATGGAAGGAAAAAATGAAATGCTAGAAAACACAATAAACATTTAACAAAGTTTTATTCATTCTTTAGACGGCAAAAAAAAAAAAAACAACTTTATTCTCATATATATATATATATATATAGGAGAGAAAGATATATATATATATATATATATATATATATATATATATATATATATATATATATATATATATATATATATATATATATATATATAATAATTTGCGCTCAAAGAAGATTGTTTTTTTCGCAGCGGTCAGGACATATGAAGATCTTCTCCCATGGTTATAGGGGGCTTATTGAGGGCTAGCAACCCAACCTTTCCTTTTGCTTGTATTACTCTGGACCAGCGTTGGAATCTTTTATGCCTAGAGGCAAGATCCTCTGAGGAGCCCTGGGAGAACGAGTTTTGAGCCTAATGGAAGAAGATGCTAGTTCCACTGGCGGGGAAAACCCTACCTGAGAGTGTTTAACTCGAGGACAGGCGTCGGAGACCATTGCGCTGAGAGATTTTCTGAGTGCTCGTAGGGTTAAGAGTTTCTGGGCCTGAAGAGGAAGATGCTGGACCAACAGAGCGGAAGCCCTTCCTGGGAGTTGTTATAGTTATATATATATATATATATATACATATATAGTATATATATATATATATATATATATATATATATATATATATATATATATATAGGTTATATATATATATATATATGTATATATTTATATATATGTATATATATATATGAAGGGCGCACGAAACGCGAAAGCGTTTCACGATGCACGTGAATATTGAGGGATTTTGGAACGAAGTACAATG
>JABUQX010141502.1:15000-26008 GCA_015478945.1 Trachelipus rathkii
CTTACAGAAACATAGAATGTGACCTATTCTCTTATTAGGCTTAGCTTCGCCTTACACAGGCCTAAATTCAGAACACCCAATCCTTGAATAGGACTCTGCCCGTGTGCGGTGACGTTAACTGTTAAAAGAAAACAAATCCCTAATATATATATATATATATATATATATATATATATATATATATATATATATATATATATATATATATATATATATATATATATATATATATATATATATATATATATTTATATATATATATATATATATATATATATATATATATATATGCTATATATATATATATATATATATATATATATATATATATATATATATTTATATATATATATATATACCATTCATATAAATATATATATATATATATATATATATATATATATATATATATATATATATATATATATATATATATATATATATATATATATATATATATATATATATATTTATATATATATATATATATATATATATATAAGTACCTATATTTGTGTGTTTATGTGTTTGTCTGTATATGTTTGCGTGTGTTTACAAGGGCTTGGAATTAAAAAATAAGGTGTAAAATTCAAGACTCTTAATAAATAAGATATTAAAGATGCAGTGGATGAATCCTTTTTGAAAGTAAAGTATCTTTAATTATATTACCTTATTGTCTTCCACCAATAACTGTTTTACATTGAACAGTAAAAAATGTAATAAATTTATTTATCTGAACCTTTTTCTCAACCGTTTTGAGGTATTCAAAGAGCGTCGTAAATCGTTATCAAAGCTACCTGCGCTCCTTTGCCTTATTTTCATTCTTAAGATAAAAATGCAAGGCAACAACAATACACAACAGTGGTCTTTATTTGGGTTCTTTCATTGTGTATTTTCGCTCTTAAACAAAAACTAATAATAATAATAAAAAAGATTACGAAACGCCAATAAATGTCCTCATCCTTTTTTTTCGAAAACGAATCTGAAAAAATGACTTTTCTAAAATTGGAATTACTAATTCGGATTTATATTTGAACGAATATATATATATATATATATATATATATATATATATATATATATATATATATATATATATATATATATATATATATATATATATATATATATATATATATATATATATATATAAAATTTTCTTTTGCATATTATTATTATTATTATTATTATTATTATTATTATTATTATTATTATTATTATTATTTTTATTATTATTATTATTATTATTATTATTATTATTATTATTATTATTATTATTATTATTATTATTATTATTATTAATTTCTTTGAAGCACGCTTTGATTGACGAACTTTTCCTATAAATTTTTCTTAACTTCCTAAGTCCTTTTTGTACAATCAATCAATTTGAGAGAATCTCTCTCATAGAACGTTACACATACATAGAACGTTACTGGTAACGAGTAACTAAAATTAGATTAAATAGTGCTGAATTAAATTGTATACCGTATCGTGAGAGTAGAACATTTATTTGAATGTCTGGAACTGATCTTATATAGATCTAGAAAATTTATTGAATATTTTAGCATCTATAATATTGACCAAAACAAAACTTCTCAATAAGCTAGTCTTACAAATTATTTAGATTTTTTCTTTAATTAATAAGACCAAGGTTATACTTGTTCAAGAACTTTATCCCTTAATGCTTGCGTTCCCTTGCATTTACCAAGTATTAACAACCCTCTCACCTAATTGGTAAATAGCATAGAAAAGTGATGAATATTTGTTCCATACGTTTGAAGGTTTGCTTGGATATTAACATGAAATGCTTCTCCTAGAGTTCTTCTTTTCCAATATATCAAGCATTTATTTATTACAATATGGTACTACAAATGTATGGTTAAGAGAATAAAAATATCTTCTGCACTTTAAA
This sequence comes from Trachelipus rathkii, assembly GCA_015478945.1. Taxonomy (NCBI): domain Eukaryota; kingdom Metazoa; phylum Arthropoda; class Malacostraca; order Isopoda; family Trachelipodidae; genus Trachelipus; species Trachelipus rathkii. The sequence goes on from JABUQX010141502.1 coordinate 16,913, forward strand.
ACATTGATAACACTTTTATTGAAGAAAATATCGCATAAACTAAATGTAAGTATGGGAAAGAGAGGCGCTTTCAAGCTACAGATGAACTGTTTAAGGGCATTACTGGTACGCACAAAACTTTTCCCTTACATCCCACACATAAAAAAGCTTTCACAACTGCACATTCTTTTTCTTCCCATATTGTACACCTCGTCATTTCTTTTTAATCGAAGCTCTGGTGTCTTAGTAAGTCTCCTCTCCTCTCCTCAATCTTGCTTTTTCATCTTTAATTTTCATTCAGATCCAAACTTACGTATGTGAGAATTGTCTATTCTCAACTCTGCGTGACCTTGTAACACTCAAATCTGGAGAGTGCTACCAAACGCCCAAGTGTTAATGCGTAGCAGCATTCCGGAGTATAGAGTTGGAAACTGCGGAAACACAGTACATCTGTGTCACAGTGAGGGCTGGGCTTGTATTGGTAGAACGACAATGATGTTGGCAATTGAAGGGACCTGTGTTCCTGTCAGAATATATTACAAAGAAAGGTGAAATGTATATAAGATGTTCAACAAAATTTCTCTGAGAAATTTCTAAATGCCAAGATCCCCATAGTAAACAAACTCCAAAGCGAACGGTGTGAAAGATACACTCGGATCTGGTAGGCCTTCAATTTAAGAAAAATAATTTTCAATATCAAACAGGTTTTAGACCATTGTCTAACAGAGGAGACCCACGTGACAAGAGTACCGAATACGATATTGGATTTTCATACATACAGACTCAGAGTGTCCCTTGTGCATCAGTTGAAAGAAAGGCAAATCACTAGTCCCTTGTTGAATGTTGCACTTGGTCTAATTTCTTTGTTTAGGATGGTGAGGAGAGTCCTTCATATAATCTTCTTTTATACGAGTAAGACTTGAGCAAGAAGAAAAATCGTCAGTGTGGCACTGAAAATTCCCGTTAATGTAAAGAAATGACAAAAGTCGTATATCGGTATTTGGATACATCTTCTTCAGTGATATCATAATGTAGAGTTTCACCGTATCGAGATTCTCGAACCATTCCAACACCTCTTCACTAAACATGAAATATTCGAAATCTAACTCCAGCAGATTGGTGAACTTACACACAGCTTCCTCATTACCCAAATACTGGAGAACATCTATGACAATCACATAATCTTGCATGAAATTTGGCCAATTCGTTCTCTTGCCCTGACTCATTTGGACTATTTTCTTTAGGGCGAACTGATAGGGAAGCTCAAAGAGAACAACCCTCACATAATTGATGAGCTGAAGGTAGCCTTCATAAGAGACATTCAGAAGATAGAATAAGTCCTTTCGCAGAAAGACTTCTACAATATATATATGATGAAATGAACAGTCACTTATATATATATATATATATGTATATGTAATATATAATAAATATGTATATATATATATAATAATAATAATATATATAATAATATGTAATAATATAATAATATATATAATAATATATATAATGTATATATAATATCTATATATATATATATATATGTATATATAATAATAATAATAATATAATATAATAATATATATATATGTAATATAATATAATAATATAATAATAATATAATAATATAATATATATATATGTATATATATAATAATGTATAATAATATATATAATAATAATAATATATAAATATATATATAATATATATATATATATATATATATATATATATATATATATATATATATATATATATATATATATATATATATATATATATGTAATATATATATATATATAGAGGAAATATATGCTTAAATTTGTTCTTTAATGTCGGAATAGCGGCAATGAAAGAAGCGGAAAAATATTAGCGGTACTTTTTGTATTGCAATTTCTTCTCTTTTTTTTCTTTTTTTCTTTTGGAAAAGAAAATGTCTAAAATGTTGTTGGAAGCGGAATTGGAAATTAGTTGAAAATAAATGACTTTCTATTTGTGACTAATTTTATAACAATTTTTATACCAAAAGTAATTAATTAATTTGAAGAAGAAAAAAAATTAGTTTTCTTTAATAATGCCTTTCAATTTCTCTTCCTCAGCGCTCTTTTTAAAATTTTTTTTAAGCTTCTCACTATATAATACATGCATATATATATATATATATATATATATATATATATATATATATATATATATATATATATATATATATATATATATATATATATATATATATATATATATATATATATATATATATAGGTTCATAGGGGAAAAGCTCGCAAAAGGCTGAACCGCAAGACTTTCGGCCGACCTGGACGAAGGCCTTCAAAATCTTCTCGCCCCTCCACCCACAGGAAACTGTGGTGCTACCGCGACAGCTTTTGTGCGCCACCGCCGCTACCGGAAACATCCGAGATCATTCACAGGACACTTTACCACTCAACTACTTTATTTCTTTTTCTTCTCTTCATGTGGCATACTTCCCGACTTATGCCTCAGCCTTACTTCTAAAAGCCGGGGACATAGAAACAAACCTTGGACCTGGAACCTACAAATGTTCAATATGCAACAAGAGAGTAAGAAGAAACTCCATAAACTGCTACAGATGCAAACAATGGATGCACAAACACTGTTCTCCTTTCACCACGCTCCCCCTCCAAAACACAATTGGATTTGTCAAGTCTGCACTCTACCCACAATAACCCTATCAACACACATATCACACAAACAAACCCACAACATAAACTTAATAAAATTCAACACAAACGGACTACACAACAAAACCAAAGAAATAGAAGCCTTCTTAAAACAACACAACACAACGCATACATAGCCATTATACAAGAAACCCACCTTCCCGAAAATTATCCACAACTAAAATTCGACTGCTATTATGCCATCTTCACACCCCAAACCCCTAAAAATCATACTCTACTATCTCTTATACACAACTCACTATCATATTCAAACACCATCTTACAAACTACAACGGCATTAAACTACAACACCACCAAAATACAATCTTTCACAACAATGATAAATAAAAAGTCAGATAACCTAATAAACCTCTACATTTCCCACCACACCTCACCACACTGCCCTAGAAATTACAAACCAAAGCTCACCGATATCTCACACCTCCCAAACCTCGTAATGGGAGATGACTTCAACTCCCACCACCCTACATGGTACAACGCCTAACAGCTGACCAAAGAGGAACACACATCATACCCAACCTCGAAAACCTAAATATCCTAAACAACACAAACAGCCTCATCATAACCCACCCCAAACCAACTAAGCACGCACATCACCAGACATAACACTATGTTCACCAAATTTACACACTAAACTCCACTTGTCAACACAACCCGATCTAAACTTCGACCACCTCCCCATCATCATAAAATAACAAAATGGCAACAAAACAAACTATCCACAGAAAAAACGTACTCAAACTACAAAAAAAACAGACTGGACACAATTCACCAACTATATAGAAAACAACATACATCCCCTAAATATCACAAAAGCATCAATACTCAATCAACAAAGCCATGCAAATTTTTACTTCTCTAATCCAAAAGGCAGCTAACAAATTCATTCCCAGAGGATGCATTAAAAAATACAACCCAACCCTAACACCTGAAATAGAACAACTAATCAAACAACGCAACTCGCTCAGAAAAATAATACCCACATCACCTCAAACGACAACACAGATTAACGCCATAAACACCCAAATCATAAAGTTAACAAATTCACACTCTTCAAACAACTTCCAAACTTTGCTCTCCAAGAACATCCAACACACGAATAACACCAGAATGTGGAAAACAATAAATATACTGAAAAACTCAACCAGCCAACAAACACACACTCATGAATCCATCAAAAACCCATGCACACATAACTCCCTATCCAACAAACATCACGCAAACATTCTTGCAACTCATTTCGCAAATCATAGTCAAAAACACCACACACCTTCAAAACAGGAAAATCATCAAAGCTCTCAAGAAAATAAAACTCAACCATGACTCAATAATAGAAATAACCACAACTGAATGACCTAGAAAACATAACAAAGACACTCAAAAACTCACCTGCAACTGGCCCAGACAACATTTCAAACAAACACCTCAAACACCTAGGGAACACACCTTTAACTTAATTAGCACAAATATACAATGGTTCCATCAGCCTAAATTTCATTCCCCCTATCTGGAAAAAGCTATCATTATATTCAAACTAAAACCAGGGAAAGACCCCTCTAACCCTTCATCATATCGCCCCATTTCTCGATTATCAACACTATGCAAACTACTATAAAAAACATACTAAACAAAATAGCTCCACACATCACCAAATACAAATTCCAACACAGCTTCAGACAAAACCATTCAACCACAAGCGCACTCATAAATATCATTCAACCTACAATCAACGACCTAAACTCAAAACCCACTCACAAAACAATAATCATAGAAATCGATATCAGTAAAGCCTTTGATATACAGTACCTAAACATAACTTGATCCACTAAATAACAAAATCTAACATTCCCTTTAACCGAAAGAAATAGATATTAAATTTCATATCAGGAAAAACAGCACAAATACAAACAAATAACACAAAATCCCGAACAGTAAACATTAATAACGGAGCACCCCAAGAGACAATCCCATCCCCCACACTATTCAACTTATTCACCGCCGATCTCATACAAACACAAACAGACCAAACAAACACAACAACCTACGCAGATGACATTACCATAGTCACTACACACCAGAACCTAAACAGCCACAAACCTGACGCAACAATATATCAATCAACTTCGAACGTGGCTAACAGGAAACAGAAGGTCCTCCTCACCAAACCAATCATCAATCACTTTGATCACCACCGACCGCCAACTTGGCACCACACATCCCTAAATCTACTTAAACAACATTGCCATACCCTTCAACAAAACTCCCAAAATCCTTGGAGTAAACTTGACACTCATCTCACCTTTACAAAACACAAAGACAACATAATTTCATCTGCAAACAAGAAACTGAACATATTAAGAACCGTCGCTGGCACAGGTTTCACAAACAACAAACAGACATCCACCACCATATACATACAATACATTCGTCCGACTCTAAACTACGCCTTTCCAACTTGGCACCCCCTACTGACTAAAAACAATATAAAGAAACTCCAAAAAACGCAAAACAAATCACTAAGAATCATAACAGGATTCACATCAACTACGGCACAACAGCACATACACGAAGAAACCAAAATACTGTCCATAGACACACACCTGGACATGATAGGAACCCAATTTTTTGTCAAAACTCAAAATCCCACCTCAACCAAACACCGCATCATACACCAAACAAATTCACACGACACTACCAGAAAACTACTTAAGACGCAGACCACCAAACAACATTTTAAACAAATACCCATCAGAAATATCACCAGAATTCAACTCCCTACCAAGAACTAGCCAGTTATCCTTGGCCAAATTAAGATGCTGCCCCAACCCTAACTAACAATATTACAAACACAGATTCAACCTCAACCAAACCACTACAAATATCTGTCAAAACTGTAACCAAGTCCCGGAAAACACATCTCACTTTATTCTCTCCTGTCTATCTAACTCTCAACCCAGAGCAATCTGGAACATTTCAGCCCTGGAAGATCTCTGGAGGAGGCCAGCTGGGTCGGAGGGTATTTGGACGCGGTATGGCCTCGATATATATATATATATATATATATATATATATATATATATATATATATATAAGATTTATATACTATATATGGTTTTTTTTTCTTTTTTATATATATATATATATGCTGCTGCCAATATATACTGCTGCTGCTATATATATATATATATATATATATGTTTTGTGTTGTAAGAATTGGTTATTATTATTTTTTTTACATAACAGTTTTTGCAAGTTCTTTAGAAAAGAACAATTATATTAACTTTTAGTGGTAAATGATTTTATGACACACTAAAATTTGTTTAAATGAGCCAATAAAAATTTTAATGAAAAGAATCATCTGGCACTAAATATGCTTTATATATGAATTTTTTTTTGGTTTTTAATTATTTTAGGCTTTTTTTTTTTTTTTTTTTTTTTTTTTTGATAAATCATTTTTAAACTTTCACATAGGTTTTCATGAAAATGTGCAAAATCGGTTGAGGGTGTCTTTAAATTGGTAAATAAGTCAAGAGACAAATATTTAAATATAAAATTTGGAGTCTGTTTTTTCTTATATTTATGCTACACGCAATGATTTTTCACACAGAAAATTAAAAATACTTTTTAGATCAACTAGAAAATAAAAATAACACTCCTATAGCACAAAAGGAGCCTATATATATATATATATATATATATATATATATATATAATATATATATATATATATATTATATGTAACATATATATATATATACTGCTGCTTATATATATAATATATATAGAGAGAGAGAGAGAGAGAGAGAGAGAGAGAGAGAGAGAGGGACTAGAACAAGGTGATACACATATTAAATAACGACATTTCTACCAGTATTTAGCTCATCATCAGGTCTAGGAGATAAAAATAAAGGTATGATTAAACAAAAAAAAATTGCTAAATTACGCCAAAATTTTTTAGCGAAAATTCAGTAAAAATTGGTATCTGAGTTTGTATCGCGAGCTGCAAGAAACCCAAATTGGGAGGCATATTAACAGATTAAAATTGCGAAAGATATATTTTTTTTATTGTGGAGAACCTCCAAAAAAAAATAACTGAGTAGAAATTACTTTGAAATGGTTGATAAGGTCTGTCAAGCTATGTACAATTGTTTGGACAAATGATACATATTTAGCTTGTGTTATATTGATTAATAAATAAGTAAGGACTATAACTAATGAATGACACCAAGGACGAAATCTTGAAATGTTCGAAAGTAGGTTGAATCTTGCTCCCTCACTACAGAGGACTCCTTACCTGTTTGAGAACTAAAAGCCCTGCAGTTAACATCTAAATGCTCGCTGACAAGGACCCGGAGAAGCCTTGAATTGAAACCAATGTATGTTCCTCTGTCACAACTAGGACATGAAAACTATATACTGTCACCTGTCACATCACACATGGAGTTGAAAATAGTTCTTACCAATTACTTTAGAATCAGATACAAAGATGCAGTGCAGGCGCTATTTGGGTAAGGAGTTGTACATTATTTTTCATGTCGTATCTGTAACAGAGACACGTTAGTCTGAATCTTCAATTAGAAATGGAAGATGATTTACAGATGCTAAGGAAAATGTACTGTGAAGTTGGGCTTTCGTAAAACAAGTGATTAAATAATTTTTTTTTTAAATTAATTGGATTAGTTACAAACTTGTAATGATTAAAATCAGATATACCTGACATCCAGAAAACATTTTCTGAAGGTAACGCTGTCCTCTTTTTTCGTGAGAAAAAATAATAATAATAATTTAACATTTATAGTCAAAGTCCTCAGAATTATTCGAAGATTATATTATTCATCAATCAACGGTCATGTTGGCTGATAAATTGTCTTGATTGATTAAGATGAACTGTTGAATTTTACCTGTACGTAAATCCGTGCATTTGGGAAAAGATATGAAATACATAATGAGAGAGGGAGAGAGAGAGAGAGAGAGAGAGAGAGAGAGAGAGAGAGAGAGAGAGAGAGAGAGAGAGAGAGAGAGAGAGAGAGAGAGAGAGAGAGAGAGAGATTTCTATCATTTTCATTACTTGAGTTATAGTTAACTTCTATGATTGTTTGTCGTAATCCTATTTTCCAAAAAGATATTTGAGGCATCATGAAAACTAAACCACCAAATCTTTTTGCAGTTGGATACCTGAAAAAGATAAATACAACGCAAAGAACTATTGCATCTCAATTATTCTAGAAGAATTGATGAGAATTGTTCAACTTGATATGTGATGTGATTTGTGAATGTATATATATTCTTATATATATATATATATATATATATATATATATATATATACTATATATATATATATATATATATATATATATATATATATATATATATATATATATGCTGCTACTATATATATATATATATAAATAATCAGGTGTACCATTTAGGAAAATAACATAAATAATTAACTTTGATTTTTATTCAATAGGAAAAAAAAATCTTTTCTTGATTCTTATGAAGACATCATTTAACACTTTGAAATATAAGAAGTCTTTTGAGTTGGAAGCTATCTTGATGGAAGATCGATTACGATAAATCTTCGGTAAAGAATAACTAAGACAGATTTCTTTTCTTTTCTTGAAGCACGCGTTCGCAAATTAAAAGTTTAAAATCAACACAAAAGATATTATTTTGAATGATAAATTGTTCCCAATCGTTCTCAACATAAGAAGCAAGAAACAACAACAACAACTACTACTACTACAATAATAATAATAATAATAATAATAATAATAATAATAATAATAATAATAATAATAATAATAATAATAATAATAATAATAATAATAATAATAATAATAATAATAATAATAATAATAATAATAATAATAATAATAATAATAATAAAAATAATAATAATAATAATAATAATAATAATAATAATAATAATAATAATAATAATAATAATAATAATAATAATAATAATAATAATAATAATAATAATAATAATAATAACAATAATAATAATAATAACAATAATAATAATAATAATAATAATAATAATAATAATAATAATAATAATAATAATAATAATAATAATAATAATAATAACAATAATAATAATAATAACAATAATAATAATAATAATAATAATAATAATAATAATAATAATGAAAAGGATGTCCAGGATTTCATTTTAAAAAAAATTAAAAACGCTATATCTCCTTAACAGGAAAATTGTTTAACTAACTACTTTTCAATAACTATATAACTTTTCTCCATATATATATATATATATATATATATATATATATATATATATATTACTATATATATATATATATAAATATATATATATCTATATAACTACTATTATATATATATATATATATATCAAAGGAAAGAAAAAGA
>JABUQX010141503.1:0-5000 GCA_015478945.1 Trachelipus rathkii
TTTGCTAAGAAGTTCAACAAGGAATACAGATATGAGTAAACTCATAGGAAAATCTTAAGGAAAAGATTGTTGGCAAAGAAGCCAGAAGCACCATGTTAACCAATCCGAAATTTGACATTGTTGAAGGATACGAGAAAGTGCACGTTCAACTATCCAGATACATTGCTTCAAATGGAAGAAGGAACCAAATAATAACGAAAGAAGTTTATAGCAATAAATCTTAATTTCGCAAATATCTTCTACTAATATACTTCAAAACGCTACATATAGGAACTAACTTTACAACTATTTAATCTGATAAATTTTAAGAGTAAAGGAAGAAATAGATGGATTCAGGACAAAGGTAGTTAGACCAGTAAGAGAACCTGTGTATCCATAGTAATGTAAAGTCAAAACATGAAAGAAAAGAAGGAACCATTGATTCGATACTTTAAAGTCTTAAGAAGACATATGCTGACAGCAAGAAAGGAGAATTAAGAGGCCTTAAGGAAGGCTGCAGAAACGAAACGTAAACCGGTACCCTTCTGAAGGCAATAGTCCGGAAGAAGTGATTCCCACTCTTATTTCGCTAACTCTGTTCCAAAAAAAATATTTTATAAGTAGAGTAAATTTAAAAAAATAGTTTGGAAGAGGATGATTTTGAACTGGGACGAGGGGCTAGCACAGTGTTTGAAGGAAGATAGTTGATGGATTGGAGTTACCGGGTAAAGACAAACTTTAGAAAAATAAACTGAAATAAAGAGTGTATACTATAAGCATGGCAGTTCTGAGTTAAGATTGAGGAGTACTAAATTACCTAAGTTTGAGTCATATACAATTAAGAAGCATCATGTATATAAATAGTAAGTAAAGTAAGTAAACATTTAAACAATTAAGTAACCACTAGAGATTTATTTAAAAATCTTTGTCGTAAATATACTTTACTTTAACAATTTTTTTTCTTTCAAAACATAATGACCCAATGTATAAAAGATAACAATTTTAACGCTAATTTAGCTTATAAGTGGTAACATTACTCAACATAACATGCGAAAACGCATAATAGGTAAACAAGTAGAATTACATTGAAGTTTCAGTATACAGCTACCCACTGTAAGTAATATCAGTTATAACTTTTTTACATTTTTCTTCTAAACTGATATAGTTCATATTTGAATTTTAATATTATTTGATAGATGCATAATAATCATCTAATGTAAGTCATAATAACCACATAATTCTCATTATATGATGTAATTTAGTCAATACAAATTACTTGTAACTTTAAAATGTATGAATGAAAGAGTTAAAATTCTAACACAGTTAAAATTCTAACACATTTAGAACTTCTGGTTACACAAGGGTCAGGTAACGGTAATGTTTGACATACATACCACGATTTGTTACTTCATTATAATAAAAACAGTTAAATATTTCACGTTTAAAGTACAAATCTCTTACATGTAAATTACATGAACGTAACACTAGTATGAATGAATCATCTTAGGTATAGATTCATATGTGTGAGCATATACACAAACATATATTGAATCATTTGTTGACATTTGTTTATGTGTACTCATGAGATTTTGTCGTAAAAATAATCAATAAAGCCTCATGAATATGCATGACTGAGTGCAACTCCAGTCACCAAATATACAGGTATACATTCATAGATGTAAACTTTGAGATATACACAAGATGGTTCATATGTGGGAATTGCACAGATAAATGAATGAAATACTTACATATGGAGCATTATGTGTATATGCAAACAACATGGAAACATTTATTCATTAATTGACTTCACAATCAAAAGACACTTTAGTCTTGTTACATTTTAGTTTAAACTGGAGTACAGTCATGATTTTATAACATAACATTTAGTCCAGACATGTATTAATAACATACATTTTATAACATAACAGTTCATGTTCCTAAGTATGCAATCATGTTTTAATACATACACACACCTAGTATTTTATGTTTAAATTTTATGTTTAAAATATTAATTTTTTTTTTTTTAATTAAAAATAGGTAAACAAAGAGGTGTAAGGATGATTGTAGAATAATAGTGTGAATACAAGAATTTGTTGTGTATTTGCAATTTTTAATAATTTTATTCTTTTGTTTACAAAGTTCATATATTCTAGGAATATATTCATATATTCGAGAATATTTCTTACTAATTCACACACACACACAAAATTTTGTTATATTTTTCTTATATAGCTAAAAATATAAATTTTGGTAATATGGTAATATACTCTTATAATAACAGGAGTACCTAAGAAAACTTATTTAAATTTACATTTATATTTCATTTATTTACTAATCCTAATTCAAAACTTTTTTACAGAATTTCTCTGAAGTAAGTGTACTATCAGGGAACATTAATGTATTCTTTAGTAAGTATACTATCAGGGGACATTAATATTCTTTTACAGATATTCATCTTAGCAGGGAACACTGAGGTACGCATTTTTCAGGATAATGTGGTTCGTCAGTAACAAGCAATGACATTATTTGTTGCTGAGGAATTTCTCTATCATGTCAAAAGACAACCACCTATCATCGGGTCAATCAATATAATTAAATTTATCCTTGGTACCTGATACAATTATTTAATATTATATTAAGTCCTAGGGATGGACTTCATTATATATAATCACCGCGCTGTCACAGCATGGAATAAGTACCAAATTTCAGTTAATATCAATTTTAAGGACGAGGACATTTACTTCAATATCTTATAACTTTTATAATTTAGTTATATCGTCCCGGTTCAAGTCAATAACTTATTACCAAGTGCTTTCGAGTGACTTTACATGTTTACAGACTAATAAATCAACATGTGAAATTGCTCGAGGACACTTGTTTATAATTTACTTCAGCATGAATAGCGTATAAATTATAATATCCCACAAATTTACTAATTTTTTTTCATATATCCATATATATATATATATGAAATGTCCCTGTTCAAGTATAAAAGTTAATGAAAAGAAATATTTCCTTTACAACTTTAATGAATTTTAACAATTTTAACATTTTTCTTTAACAATTTTAACAAATTTAAAACAATTTTAATAATTCTTAACAATTTAAATATTGTCCCTGTTCATCATATTATAATAATCCCTATTACAAATATATTTTAATGAAAATACAGATTTCTAGAAACGAAATACGGGAAGATTTTCCTAAGAATTTAATTTTTTTTGAAATTTTATTTTCAATTTTTCTTTTATTTCATTATTATATTTCAATGTTAATAACATTTCATATCACAATGTTCACAACTTTATAGCCAATTAACAGTTCACAGAACATTTAACAACATGCAAAGAATGTTTCAAGACATCAAATTCAGTCACTAAAAGACTCACTTTTGCAACACGAAACAACACGTAACAGCAACTTGTGCAACATATGACAAACATACACAACAGTAATTAAACATTACTTGCAACAACAATTTATACATTAATTGAAACAACAATTAAGTACAGTTTACAACAATCAACAAAGACATTACAAGTCAATATAAATGTCTCATACAGTTCTTTTAATACAAATTCTTTGAATTTACTTTACATTTTTACATATTAACATGTAAACCTTTCCAATCTTTTAAAGACCCCATACTGCTGCCGATATTTTTCTTTTTCTTTAAGGTATTGTAGAGAACATGGCGAATGGGATACTTCAAAGGATACAAAGGAGAGAAAAGGCTTGACGAGACGGAGAAGGATTCGACTCATACACGAAGATCACATTATGGAACTCAAGCCGGAACATTTTATTAATAAGTTATTGTATAACTTATTATTTGATTTATTAGTTAGAACTTTTATAATATTTTAGTTTTTTTTTTAATATTTTTGATTTTTTAATCTCACTTCAAATTTTTAAGTTTTAAAAATTTTAAGGGGGGAGATTCTGAAAAGCCGATTGCTTAATCTGGAAATATTCTAAACAACAGGATATCAATTAAAGTAAAATTATATTATTTCATATAAAAATCCCAATGTTGAAACGGTAAAACCCACTGGGAATACCGTGAGAAAATTATTAATAGCGTGAGAATATTATTTAAGAAATTCCCATTGCTCAATCAGTTTTTCATAAACAAATTTCTTTTATAAATTATTAATTTGATTTCCTATTTCACAAGATTTCTTAAGATCACCCACAGGATATACATCCTATGGAATCCCAGATTGACCAACCTAATTAGTATAAAAGACGAGGAACAGCAGCTAAAGCTCATTCTCTCGCTACAAATTAACCATTTAAAAAGAAATAAATAGAATTCAAAGCAACTTTAAATTTAACGTAAAGCGCTAAAAACGAAATATTTTAAAGTATTCTTTTGTGGTGAACATAGAAAAAAATCGATTCAAAATTTTCGTAATATTTTTAAAACTTAGAAAAATTAAGCTCACAAAGATTAAAAGCTTAAAAGCTAAAACTCAAACTTTATTTAATATATAAATATATTAAATATATTATGTTGAATATAACATATTGGATATATTTTTAAATATATTGAATGTGTTGCATTAGATATATTATATTGAATATATTATATTATAAATAAATATATATATATATATATATATAAATTAAATTTTGCTAAATTCAATTTTTTACTTAGAAAAATATTTTCAAGAAGACAAACCGAAAATTCGTAAGTAAAATAAACCCATTAATAATTATTATTATTAAAATTATTAACTAAAACTTTTGCTAGAAAAAACAAATCAATCTTATTGCAAACTAATTTTCATTTTTTATTTTTTTTTATTGTTATTATTTTTCAAATCAAAATTTTATTGATTTCATTTTTTGATAAAAATCAAATTAAATTTTATTGAGTTCATTTCAAATTAAATTTCATTTTTACAAATCAAATTAATATTAATTTCATTAAAATTTTGAAATTTAATTTTTATACTTATCATTTTTTATATAAATTAGAAAGTCCTTTCGAAAAGTATTTCGAAAGCACAATTTAA
>JABUQX010141503.1:10000-14836 GCA_015478945.1 Trachelipus rathkii
AAGAATTGCGAGAAGGTGCCGTACCAAATGCTGGTACCATATAATGTGTACCATCTGTAGTAGAGTAGTGTCATCATAGGTAAAACACATAACACTCTACCTAAACATATTTATATAGTGTACTTATTTAAATTTTTATTTAATATTTAATTAATATTTATTTAAAATAATAAATATTTTTATTTTACATTCTCTCAAATTTTAATATTTATTTAAAATATTTTTTTATATAGTCTCTCAAATTTTAAAATTTTATTTAAAATATTTTTATTTTATATTCTCTCGTATTTATAAATGTTGAGCTGCCAAAATTCTAAGGCATAAATTTATTCTCTCGTATTTGTAAATTTTGAGTTGCCAAAATTCTAAAGTACGAATTTAAACTCACAGATTTAGTTACCTACCAAAATTCTAATGTACGAATTTAAACTCAAAGATATAGTTACCTACCAAAATTCTAAAGTACGAATTTAAGCTCAAGGATATAGTTATCTGCCAAAATTTTAAGGCACAAATTTATGCTTAACTACATTTTTATAAATTTATAAATTTTGAGATGCCAAAATACTAAGGCACAAATTTATGCTTAATCGCTAAGTATAGTTAATCACGGTTAACGTAGATTTTAAAGGGAAATAGCTACGACATATTTTAGCTAAATTTTACTTGTATTTATTTATATACATTTATATATATAAAGAATTGCCTAAAATATAGTAATAATTTATTTACAGAAGACTGCCTAAAAATAAAATATTAATTTTTATATTTATATATAAGGCATTTAACATATTATTAACGTACTAACACAAAGAATTAGAGTCATTGTATTAATTTATACAGAATGCCGAAATATTAATTATCATATGCATATATAAAAATATATATATATATATCAGTACTAAATATACATACATAAAATTTTTGTTTAAAGCATTTAGTGTCAGTTTACGTACATAAAGGAAATTGCCATAAAATATTATCAATTTAAAAATATGAGACTAATTGTAAAAATATAACTGCAGTATCAGTGTCAATTTTTATATATATATATATAATTGTTAGTTGATGTAGGTATACATATTACCGATATAAAAATGCCAAATAGTATATCATTTTACTAATATAAAAATGCCAAATAGTATATTAATTTACTTATACATAAAAATGCCAAATAGTATATTAATTTACTTATATAAAAATACTGCCGAATAGTATATTAATTTACTGATATAGGATTTGCCAAACAATAATATTAATTTGTATTTATACATACCTATAGTGCTATAAACACAGTATTGTTTTATACATACGTACATACATAATTATATATGTGTGAGGTGCCTAATATATAGAAGAATTTAGGACTAATTAGGTCCATTGCTCCCTCAATTTTGAGAGGTTAAGAATGAGCACAGATTGCTGCACTTAGGTAAATTGCAGTGAACGATTAATTCTATCCGAGCTGCTTACTCATCCATTTTGGAGGAGAATGAGCATAGCTTACATGGGTGAGGTCACAGCCTAACCGACTGTGGATCCGACCTCTCTGATCAAGATAATTATTCTGTTCATGATAGAGGAAAGCCATGAGATAGTCCATTCAATTTGGAATGAAGAGGTATTTAAAAACTTACGTTAGGTTAAGCTAAAATCAAGATTCAAGGCTAGAAGGTGTTATTAAGAAGAAAATGGTGGATCAAACTTCAAAAGGAAATTGGACAGTCATTTTGAAGCATTGAAAAACCTAACCTAGTACTAATATCACTAATAACCCACGATCGAGATTATCAAGCTTAGATAGTTTAGAGATAGTGAAGAGGTCAAGGGACAACCCATCAAACCTAGGAGGTGCGGGAATTATACCCGCAAGACGTCGTCTATCAATTAATGAATTGGATGATGCCAAGAGGATCAAAAGGTCACTCTTGCGCCCCGAAAATTGAAAGGATTGATTCCAGCCACTTCTTAACTGTGGAAAACCGTACAGATAAATAGAAATATTATAGAAATTTTTGTTCTGTGTGATAAATCAGAACAAATCTGGCACAACTTCGAGCAGACAGGCACAAACACACAGAAGCACAGAGCCAATTAATAGCTCAAATCAGAAGTAATAGATTCAAAGGCGATAGAAATAGCCATAGTTTATGGAAGAACACTTTATTTATGCTAGCCGCTAAACAATTTATATATTTTATATAACATTATTGTATTACTTCGATTGAACCTTGCTTACATAGTTCAGGTAAAGGCAACTGACTATGAAAGAAAGTTGATTAGTATAGAATTGAGGCTAAAAGGCACAGCCGATTTAAATTTTAGGTTTAGGAAGCATAGAAAATTTATGTTGAAGAACATGATATTAATTCACCACAGCATAGTTAAGTTTCAGGAACCCAATTTTATATATATTTTTTTTTAATTCCCCATCGAATATGGGAAAATTGTAACATTATTGTATTTTTTTTTTTGAAAGCATTTTAAACTAACATATAAAATAGCTTTCCATTTTTGATATATGCCAGTAAAGTAAGGTATCTGGACCGCCTCGAACAATATTGCAAATGTTTTTGTAGGTGATCTGTAATGTTATAAAGTCTCAAGTAAGACCGCCTCGAACGTTCATGTGTGATGTTTTTGTAGGTGACTTGTATGATTATAAAGTCTCCAGAACTCCGGATTTATTCGTAAACTCGTGAGGACAGTACCGATGAAAAACTCAGACACTTTTGAAGGAGATTCTGAGGATAATAAGGCATTAAGGAAAACATGCTGTAGGGCCACCTATACAAGATAGTAAATTTAGGTGAAGGGGTCACGAAAATTGATTCAAATTGCAAGTCAAATACCTGATTAGGTTCAAGGAAGGACAAATGTTGTCCCACTTTAGCTCACTTACCTGTAAGACAGAGAGGTAAAGGATTTACCATCTGAGAATGAGCATTACTTGCAACCCTTTGGTAAATATACAAAGGATGAAATAATTCCATCCCAAGCGTGCATAGTCATTCAAATGGGAATGAGTGCAGCTTACACTGGTAAGGGTCACAGTTATAAGGAACTGTTAGAGTCCGACCTCTCCGATTAATTCAGATATCTTGATTCTGATATGGAGATAAGGGAATGGTCCATTTGATTATGATCACAAGTGTGAACTAGAATGATGAGGTACAGAGAGAAGGTACCGAAAGCTGTAAGGATCATACTGCTTTACACATAATGATGTGTAGAACCTCTTGGAAAAGAAAGAGTAGACGTATGAAGTACGAGATAAAGAAATTCGGAAAATACGCTGATCCAAATTGATGATAGTCTCTGTAAAGTTGTAAAGGAACTTCATCGCACAACTCTAATGTACTTAGGGTAAACGTTAATGACACTATGACGTATAAGTGTCCACCATCTTTAAAAGTCGCAAGTATCATCGCGCATTTGAGCAGAAGATACAGAGTTAATAGCAGAAGAGGAAAACTGGAATTGCCCAAGGGAGCTGCATTTCAAGCATAAGCGAATACCTTCTGAGGGAACAGAGATTAAAAATGCTCGCCTTCCAGCTTTTCTAATTCTTATAAGACACGAAGTTCTTCAGACTCATCTGATTGATATATAGAAGGAAGCTAAATATTTGTGGAAAAGAGAAAGGTAGAGGTAAAGACTGTTGACAAACATCCATTGTCACTCTTATCGAAGTAGTAACTTCAACTCTAAAACTCTCCATATAACACAAGCATGAAGCGGAATAATCATATCAATCAAAAGTTTCATCTGATCATACCAACCGCCTATCTTTGTGAACAAAGAAAGAACAAAATCCAAGAAATTGCCAGCATTGGCCATGCAGACGATTTCAAATTTGGTACAGGGGTTAAAATCCCAAGAGGTGGAACTCTAATTTTGGTCTTTCCAGGCGACATAAGGTAAGGTGCACGGTATATTTGTGATCAGAAGAATACAGAAGAATGCAGGTTGAAATATAAAGATACAATATTGAACACATGATGCATATAAAAAGGCATAAAGTAACATTTAGAAAATGCCATTTAAATTCATATAAAATATCACCAAAACCCTGCAGAACTACAACAGCAATGAAGAACGATATCAGCAGATCACACAAGAAGATACTTTTAATAATTAAAGAAGCCTTCAAAGCAGAAAGAAATTAAATAGAGAAATCAGTCCATGAAGAAGATTATTGAAAATAATATCTTTATGAAGTCTGTTATTTCTTCTCCTGGCTTAAGAAAATGAAACTGTTAAGAAGAAAATAACAGAACAAAAATGATAGATGATAAAAGTAAGCTCATCCAAAAGAGATAGAATGAGCACATCAGTCAACTGTCTGGTTCCAATATGAAGAAAGCCTCTATATATATATATATAAATAATGATATATGAGTTTTCTTCATATGATAACCTCTCAGTATTATTCAGCGGATCATTCAATCTTAAAGACTGAGAACCAGGTTACAGTTTAGTTCAGTTTTATCCAGCGGATCAAATACACATTGATCGGGAAGAAAAGATTGATGGATTCAAATACTTAAGGAACCGCAGAAGAAACCTTAACTATCTCTCTAATAATTGTTGAAATGTAGAAGGAACATTTTTGATAGGAAGTTCAACAAAGAATACAGATATGAGTAAACTCAGTAAAATCTTAAAGACAAGATAAATAGGATCATCCGAACTTCTCAATCTGAAATTTGACATTGTTGAAGGATACGAGAAAGTGCACGTTCAACTATCCAGATACGCTTAAAATGGAAGAGGAACCAAATAATAACGAAGAAGTTTATAGCAATAAATCTTAGTTTCGCAGAGGATATCTTA
>JABUQX010141504.1:5000-15340 GCA_015478945.1 Trachelipus rathkii
TTTACTACGTTTGGTATATTCAGCTGATTCGTTGATAATCTTAATAAAAAATTATCGAAATAAAATTATTTTTATCGATATATATATAAATATATATATATATATATATATATATATATATATATAAAAGAAAATATATATAATAATAAATATATATATATAGATGTATATATAATATATATATATATAACCATATATATATAACTATATATATACTATATAATAATATATATATAAAGAGTTGTGAAAAAAACTGAAGAAAAAGCATCGATAGTGTTATCCTTAACAAAAACGCCGAAATTAGACGACTTTTTTTTTTAATAATTTTCATATTTTGTGAAAATATAAAATATGTAATCTACAGTCTAGAAAGAGTTTTGATACCATTTCTGGAAATTAAAAGTTTATGGTTTTAATACAATAGTTACGTAAAGTTTATTCACCTCAACAAGACTATTACCAAAAAAAAAAAAAAAATTTACATAACGCCTACATTCATAATTGCAAACTTTAGGAGCATAAATCTAATTTAAACTGAAATCAATTGTCGCAATTTTCGAAAGCTTAGGTGTGAACCCAAAAAATATATCACTTTTTTTTTACTTTTTTTTATTAATTTTTTTATTAAATTTTAATTACAGTTTTATTTGACTTTTAGGAAATGTGTTCGGATCCATGCAATCTATATGTATATGGAGGTGAAGGCGGGTAACAGACTTGATTCTTATATATATATATATATATATATATATATATATATATATATATATATATATATATATATATATATATATATATATATATATATATATATAGTATATAGATATATACTTCTGCTGCTCTTATATATATGTAATAATAATAATATGTATATAATATATATATAATAATATGTATATAATATAATATAATATATATAATAATAATAATATATATAACCAACATAATAATATATGTATATATGTATATATATATAAATGTATTAATATCAAATATGTAATAATATAATAATAATAATATATGTATATATGTATGTATATAATAATAATAATAATAATAATATAACCAACCTGTATATAATATATGTATACAATAATAATATACAATAATAATAACACTAATATAATAATAGCTCTAACATACGTATAGCAATAATAATGCGTATATCTATAGTATATTTATATATATATATATATATATATATAATATAATATATATATATATATAACATATGTAAAGATACCAATATTGTTGTTTTGCTCTCTAATATATACTATCATATCATCATATATATATATATTAATTTTATTTGTTTAAACATTGCTTTCAAAGACTCTATATATGCAATAATTGTCCTCCAAATTTAATGTTTATAACATTTGTCTAAGGACGTAATTAATTTTAAATTATAGGAATACCTGTCGAGTTTCATGAAACTTATATGAAATGTTTGGAGGAAGCAAAGAAAGTAAAGTGTAAAAAATGCTCGAAAAATGAGTCTAAAATGTTATGAAATCTGCGAATTTCGCATTAATAACATATTTACTGACAGATGCTTCTATTTTAAATTTTATATAGGCTTATATTATATTGGTTTGTGGTTTGAAACAATATTTTAGAATATTTCTAGTACTCATGGACCGGTAATATGGGAATGAATTTAGACAAATATTCGGGAGTCATGCATTCATTCACTACTAAAAATAATATAAATGTTATTTCCTAAAGACCTGTTAATATGCAAATAATAATTAAAGGTTAAAATATATATATATATATAATATAACATATATATATATAATATATATATATATGCTATCATATAACTATATAATAATAATAATATAATAATAATAATAATAATATATATAATAATAATATCTACTATTTATAAAAATCTATATATATATACTTAATAATAATATATATATATATAATGACATAGTATATATAAAATATATATATATATATATATATATATATATATATATATATATATATATTATATATATCTATTTATAAAATATATATTAACTTAATAGATTTAGCCCTTGTCTATAGCCTTGTATATATATATAATAGCATAATATATAATATATATATATATATATAACAATATGTAATAATAATATATATATATATAATAACAATATAATAATAATATATATATATATATATATATAATATACTGCTGTAATAATATATATATATATATAGCATATATATATAACAATAAATAATAACTTTCTATATAATATATATATATATAATAATATAATAACTACCTATATATATAATATGTTTGTGTGTGTGTGTGTGTTTTAAAAGTGATCGTTTTTTAATTACTTTCATTTTCATATAACATAAAATTGAATTTTTGCGATATCAATCAGTTATAACAATATAAATATCAGTTATAACAGATATCAAAAACTATTCAGTTAGATGCCGAGTGTTTAACACTCGCACCAAACATATCTAAAATAGTTATAAAAGAGTGTTAATTTTTCTAGAGTATAAAATATATATATAAATATAACATGAAAAATTCATTAAAATTTAATTGACTAAATTTCAGTTTATTCAAAACTATTATTTCCTAAAGATATTATTAGTAATAATGTTACAGATCTATTTTTAAATACCGCAAAGAAAATTAATTTAATCTCTTTTCTTTAAGTTGTTGCAAAACTTTAAAAATATATTTGTAGTTTTTTGCCACTTTAAAGTTTTATTGATTCTTTTTTTTTTCTTTCCCTCAAAAAGTTGGAATTAAATTTACTTTGAAGTTAATCTTTAAGGTGTATAAAGTTTACACTCAATCCATAGAAGAGAATTTGAAAACTAATCCTGTAAGGTCAGTTCAAGAATTTCTGAATGAATATAACGTTTTCTCTCAATTTTTCATATTTATATATATATATATATATATATATATATATATATATATATATATACCAATAATATATCAACGCTATAACCTTTAACCCAGCCCATACCAACTTAACAACTTAGCAACAACATAACAGCAACTATTACACTGCTATGCTGCTGTATAATATATATGGCAATAACACGCATATATATACTGCGCCAACGCTCTTATATAATATATATATATATATAGTATAGCACACTGCTCATATCGCGCGTTGTACACAGATATCTTTTTGTATATATATCTATACATTTATATAATATATGGATAACTATGGAAGGTGCCATGTATATGTATATGTATATAACTGGGAGCTGATGTGGGCTTTCTGTATATTATATATATATATATATATGTAATATGCAACCCAGTATTATAATAAACAATTGAAATTTTTATTTTTTATTTCACACATCAACATTGGTTCAAACTTTATAAAACTCTTTAATATTCACTAAAACATTAAAAATATTTGTTTAACATTAGAATTCCAGAGTCTAGCTTTCGTAGTCTTTCTTCTCTGACTACCTTTTCAAGACTGGAACTTTTTGGCTATTTTTTATGTTGTCACAAAGTTCTCATTTCAGTTGGTTTAGAATTTTTTTTTAATATGATGATTTCTTCATAAACTCATTCTGTATTTGGTCTATTTGATACTCCCCCGCAATTATGTTATGATATTGCTTGTTTTTTATTAAGAAGGATTCCATGATTTTCCTATTATGCGTATTGTTTATGTTAGTTATTTTTTTCATGTTGTTCATATTAATGTGGTGGTTGTGTTTTTGTCTATGTTGTGTTAGGGGGGAATTTTGTTGGTCCATATTAAGGTCATAAGTATGTTGATATTTTCTTGTATTAAAATTATTGGTTTGTCCTATATAAATTGATTCACAGTTATTACATGGTATGGAATGTATGCATGGCGGGTCTGTTTTTTTTTGGTTTAGGGGGTTTTAAAATTCTTTTTAGGTTTTGGTTGTTGACTTTAACTAATGTTTTATTTTTTGGAATGAATTTCTTAATATTTTCGGTATTAATATGAGGTATAGGTACTCTTGTTTCTGTTTTATGTTTTATATTATTGGTAAAGAATTTTAATTTAACTTTTTTTATGTGCTGTATGTATTTTGTCTATTGGATATTTCAATTTGGTAAAAATGGTTTTAATGTATTGTAATTCATTGTTTAAAAACTGTGGAGAGCAAATGTTGTAGGCACGTAAAAGCAGAAGGGATAGAGTGGCTATCTTGGTGTGGTATGTGTGTACGGAGTACCAATGTATGTAGTTTGGTTGTGAGGTTGGTTTGTGGTATACTGAAGTGATTAGTTTATGTGTATGATTATTCTGTACTAAAATATCCAAAAACGGTAGGGTGTTGTTTATGGGTAACTCTATGGTAAACTGTATATGTGGGTTAATGCTGTTTATGTATGTATGTATCAATTTATGTTTTGTGTTATGTGGAATTGCTAGAAAAATGTCATCTACATATCTTAACCATATTGTGTTGATGAATAGGTGGTGAGGGAGTATGTAATAGTGCTCTAGCAATTCCATGTATATATTACTGAGTATGGGAGAGAGCGGGGAACTCATACTCAGGCCTGTGTTTTGTTTATAATAATGTTGTTCGTGTTGGTAGAAATTGTGTTCTAATGTAAGTGTAATTAGGGATTTAATAGTTTGAAAGGGGAGTTGGAGAGATTTGGTGATCAGAGACGTATCTAGTTAGGAGGTTCAAGGCATGCTCTACAGGTACTGAAGTAAATAGAGATATGACGTCGAAACTGAGAAATGTGTGTGTGTGAGTATCTACTGTATTTATTCTGTTTATGAAGTCAGGTGTTTTTTACGTGAACATTAGAAATCTGACCCAGAAGATGTTTAAGTATGTTTGCTAAATATTTTGATAGTTTATAAGTATTTCCATTTGTGTTTGCTATGATTGAACCTAGAGGTATGTTTGTTTTATGTGTTTTTGGTACTCCGTAAAAGTGTAGAATGTTGGTCATGTTTGCATTGAGAGTTTTCTTGAGTGTGGGTTGGTCGTTTAATATGTTTTTAAGTTTATTGTTGAAAGTTTGTTGTGATTCTTTGTGTGGGTTTTTGTTTAATAATGTATATGTATTGGTATCTGTAAGTAAATTATTGCATTTGTTTAAGTAATCTGCGGAATTTAAAATCACAATGTCGTTACCTTTATCACTACGGGATAGCATTTACTCCATTTATCCAAACTACTTATTATTAAGAAGGGAACTGGATTCGGGTTGTCTATAGCTAAAGATATTCCAAAGTTTAATAGACCTATTTCATATATACTTAAATTATAAGAAGAATAATTTTTCACTGTGCTATGATCTTGATAGGCCATCCATACACTATTTTTAAACATTTTGTCAAACTTCAATTTTAAAGATGCTGCCTTTTTATATACTAGTTGTTCTTTTAAGTAATGTGCTTGTTCTATTAGGTTCAAATATGTCTTTGCTTCGTTCAGGAAATTCCTAAACCACTCTTCTTTAAATTTATTTAATAGTTGACTATTTCTTCTGAATGCTTTTTTTATTTCCTTTTTTCCTAAGTTAATTTTGTTCCCTAATATGTGGTTAAAAATCTCTGGAAAGGGTTCTGTGTATCGTATATTGAATTGCTTAGGAATGAGAGTCTTCCGTATAATTAAGTTATCTATATCTGCAATAGTATAAAAACTTTGTTATACAGAGCCTTCGATTTAACATCCGCCTACACTTTAATGAACAAAGAATTTAATTTTCTATTAGGTTATTTTGAATCAAACCTCTTTCACCATTCTCTTGTTTATAAATATATTAATAAATTTTTATCTTCTAATTTCGACCCTCCCCTTCCTATTATCTCTGCTCCTAAACTAAATTTGTATCTCTCCTTACCCTTTTATGAACACATCCACATCAAACTCCGGAAAGACCTTTCTTACATCTTATCTAATTGTTTTCCTCAACTTGATATTAAATTGATTTTTAATTCTTCTCATAAAATCGCTTCCTTTCCAACCACAAAGACAATACCCCAAATGCACTGCGCTCTTCTGTCGTTTATAAATTTGTTTGTGGCAACTGTAATGTTGCTTACGTTGGCAGAACTCTACGCCAACTTTCTTTCAGAACCAACGAGCATAGGAGTGTCTCTCCACGTACAAATTCTCTCCTTAACTGTTCCTTTACACTTGCCTATACGTGACCATTCACATACACATGATTATACTTTTAATAACACTAACTTTTCTATACTGTTACAAACTAACTCTCTAACCAACTTACACATTGCCGAATCCTTTACATCACAGAAATTAAAAATTCTTTATACAGGGACAGCGGCCCATTTAAACTCCAACTGTTGTAACCTTACGTGACAGGAAGCAAAGAAAAGGAGAGTGCATACTACTTTAATCTAATCATCACCATTATCTTGATTTAAGTAAGTTTCTATTATTTTGTCAATAATTATAAAATCATTAAGTTACCCCCCTTTCGTATGATATATTGTCTGTTCGATACTGTACTGCTGATTATGTTTTAGTTTTCAATATAGGTTTTGGAAGTTTGAGTATCTATTTTAGTTTGTTATTATTAATTGTTCAAAGAGAAATAATAGTGTGATTGTTAATGCTGTTGTGGAAATTTAACTTCTCAACTTATTTTTTGTCTTAACGACATATTATTTAGAAGCTTTAGCAAGCTGTTACTTTTTCCCTACCTGCTATTTATTGAGTTTATTATTTGATTGTAGCCTGATGATGGAAACTATGTTGTTTCCGAAACGTTGTATATTGTGACATTAAAGATTTTCCTATGCTGTCCAAAGCCTTGGTGTTGCTTTTTATCCTAATATATATATATATATATATATATAAAGTATATATATATATATATATATATATATATATATATATATATATATATATATATATATATATATATATATATATATATATATATATAAGCCCCAGAACGTTTGCCACCTTATCTGCTAAGCTTCCTTCCGCTATCAGCTCTCATTCTCAAAAAATGTCACAGTTCTATACTTCTAAATAATAATTTTTACATACTTTCAAAAACCAATGAACTAGATATTCATATCCTAGAACCACTCTATATAAAGCAACAATAACTTGAATTAAATCCCGATCCTTCCTCACACCCTCTTATACAGCTCTTGATAACTTAATTTATATTTTTCAACCTCATATTATAATAGATAAACTCACAACCAGCTAACTTTAAAGTTGTAATCCACAACCAACATAACTTTCAGCCCTAAATTTCTACTTTTTCATTATGTTCCGATACACCATTGCAATCACAATTAAGTCTCTTTTCTTAATAAATCTTTGATTTTTTATTGTTATTGTTATTAATATTCCTACATTTATTATTGTTACTTTAATACCCATTATTACTATTACTATCATTGCTATTATTATTTTTATTTATTGTTATAGTTGTTATTTGTATTATTGTTGCTTTGTCTAACGTTGCCCTTAGTTATTATTGTTATTATTATTATTATTATTATTATTATTATTATTATTATTATTATTATTATTATTATTATTATTATTATTATTATTATTATTATTATTATTATTATTATTATTATTATTATTATTATTATTATTATTATTATTATTATTATTATTATTATTATTATTATTATTATTATTATTGTTACATTTCATTATTAATATTATTATTATTATTATTATTATTATTATTATTATTATTATTATTATTATTATTATTATTATTATTATTATTATTATTATTATTATTATTATTATTATTATTATTATTATTATTATTATTATTATTATTATTATTATTATTATTATTATTATTATTAATATTATTATTATTATTATTATTATTATTATTATTATTATTATTATTATTATTATTATTATTATTATTATTATTATTAATTATTATTATTATTATTATTATTGTTATTATTATTATTATTATTATTATTATTATTATTATTATTATTATTATTATTATTATTATTATTATTATTATTATTATTATTATTATTATTATTATTATTATTATTATTATTATTATTATTATTACTATTATTATTAATTTGCATAATATTGTCGACTATTTATGCTTAATGTTGATCTCCAACTTTTTTTATTTTTTATTTGACATTCCCTTAAATGTTTGATTCTAGTTCTGATGATGACCTCAGAAGAAAGGTCAAAACGTCTATGATGTTTTTATGGTTTGTCCCTGTAAATAAAACTGTAACTTGCCGCCGTAGTTTTCTTAATCCTTTTTATTATCCACATATATATATATATATATATATGTTTACATATATATATATATGTATATATATATATATTATATATATATATATATATATATATATATATATATATATATATATATATATATATATATATATATATATATATCTATTATAAAGAAGAAGAAGAATGTTTATATATATATATATATATATTTTATATATATATATATATATATATTTATAATATGAGTTTTTATTTTAGTGAAATTTGGCCAGGCTTAAAAGGGTTTATGGTGACGAATCCGATGGATAAAGAAATTTGTTCAAAATATATTCAATAGAAATTCTTTTCTAATGATTTTCCTTAATACATTCTATTAATCTTGCCTTCCAATTAGGTTATCAATTTGAAAGTTTCAGGCTCAACTAAAGCAAATTTTGCTTCTTTAAACATTATTCATTTTTAATATATAATATCTATTAAATATACTACTTCCTTATATTTATTAGTTAAGAGATTATTTGGTCTTTCCATTAGTTCCAATTTTGTGAGCATAGCAAATCTTGATAGCAAAAAGATAAATACCAGTGTCTTGATGTTTTCTGGGAAAAATCATCTTACGAGCAAAGAATTTCATCCCTAGTGAAAATTTTTAAAGAAAACGGATCAACAGATCGTTTCCGTTTCAAAATACTGATAAGCTTCTCAACGGAATGAGAAACATTGTGAAATATTTCCTGAATTCTAGGTATGCAAAATTTTTATCTAAGAAATTATAAAAACTCCTCACTTTGAGTTTAAAAAATAGTTAGAATAGTTGAAAACGACATTGGGTACTATTCAATGCCAATTTATGAAATTCCAAGATTAAGTACTTTTAATAATGAATCTAAAGAACCGACCTCTTAAAATTTGAAATGTTCCAGCTAATTAAATATTTAAAATAAAAAATAAAATAAAATATTACCTTGCTTAAAAATAATCACCTTTAAAAAACCTAGCTATTCCTCATTTTTGAAACAGATCCCCATGTCCAACAACTTTAGCTTGACAAGTGTTAAGTTATAAAATTCCGAAATATAAGATGGTTTGTGATATAAATTAAATTTAATATATTTAGGGAAAACATTATTGAGCTGAAAACAGTTAGGAAATTTCAAGTCTAATTAAATCTTGATACATCTTCGAAACTTCTCCTATTTTCTTTAAACTCCCAAGATATATTTTGAAATCTTCTATGAAAAATTAGGGGCACGTAATATTTGTATGGAACAACAATTTCCAAAGAAAGAAAAGCAAAAAGAGATTCTTGTAAGTTAATCCGACTGTCTCCAAGATTTTTGGTCTATCTAGCCAATACACCCATTTCCCTACAGCGAGGGCCGTAGGCGGAGACAGATTTCCTGCATTAGCTCTAGAATTACCACAGTTGTCCAAGTAAGGATTTTACTAAATCTCAAAATTATAATTGATTTATTGAGTCATTCGCGATTCCGTTAAGAAGCAACGTTTCGAAAGAATCTCCCATCATCAGGCAAAAAAAGTATAAAATATTCTTGAAATTTACAAAAGACATGTTTAAAAATAAATCTAAAAAAATATTCATAAAACTTAAAAAATAATAAACCAAAATAATAATTTTCCTTACAAAATATCGCAATAATAAAATAAACCAAAAATTTTATGTTGTATTAAAATTAAGCAATGATATTAATTCTTAAACAATAAGTGGTTGATTGTACAATAAATATGATTTTCCAATTTTTATTACTATTTATTGTTTTTATTATTATTATTATTATTATTATTATTATTATTATTATTATTATTATTATTATTATTATTATTATTATTATTATTATTATTATTATTATTATTATTATTATTATTATTATTATTATTATTATTATTTTTATTATTATTATTATTATTATTATTATTATTATTATTATTATTATTATTATTATTATTATTATTATTTTATTATTTTATTATTATTATTATTATATTGAAAGCGGCGCACGAAAACGCGAAAGCGTTTCACGATTAAATGCGAAAACGGTTAAACACCCGTACTTCCGAAATTGAACGAAGTACTG